>JAHWFP010224952.1:78144-92294 GCA_023313725.1 Lithobius niger | reverse complement strand
AATGTTTTATCGCGAAGGAAACCCATTTTAAATTCATTTTTAATTTTTAAATCGTTGCAAAAGTAATTTTTATGTATAATAATATAGTTCCTCAATTTAGTTACATTTAAAATTCTGTGTTCCTTGTATAATTCTTTAGTAGATTTGTAGTGGTTATGTTTTCTGAAAAGAACCTTTAAAAATTTTATTTTGTACCTTTTGTAGCCGATCAATAAGGGTTGAAGAAGCAAAACCATACACTTCAATACCATATCTAAGATGACTGGTAACCAATGCATCAAAGACGATTCGTTTGTTCTTATTATTCAATAGCGATTTAATTTTATAGAAGAAAGGAATCATTTTTCTAAGTTTAGTGATCAGAAGATTAATATGATGAACATGTTTCCAAAAATTGTCGACCCCAAGTCCAAGATACTTACTTTCAGTAACTTGCTTCACCTTGGTACAGGTTAAAGTACAGTTTGAATAATTTAGACAGTTTTCTGTATGTATATATAAATCGGTACTTGAATATTTTCGGTGTGTAGAACTTATATCAATTGAACAGGTTTTGTCTTCATTTATGAACAAATCGTTAGTCAAAAACCAATAGTTTAAATTATCAAAATCTTCTTTTAGGTTAGATTCCATAATTAGTTTATCGGACTGGATGGACAGCAAAACAATATCATCAGCAAAAAGTATTATTTCGCATGTTTTTATGCAGTTCGTGATATCGTTTATGTAAATGCTGAATAAAAGAGGTCCTAGGACAGAGCCTTGAGGTACTCCGAAGCAAATATCACTTGGATCACTGGTATTGTTACAAATTTTGGTACATGCCTTTCTGTTATTCAGGTAACTCTTGAGGATGTTAAAACATTTACCCCTAAGCCCATAATTTTGACATTTATTTAAAAGTTTTTGATGATCAATGGTATCAAAAGCCTTCTGTAAGTCAATCAGCACTGCTTTAATGTACTTGCCGTTGTTAAGGGAAGAAGAAATTAATTCGTTAATGTGTTTTAATGCATCTTCAGTGCTTCGCTTTTGTTTAAAACCATATTGCTTACTTGTAATAATATTGTGTTGGTTCAAAAAGTTCAAAATATTTTTTAAGAAAAATTTTTCAATAATTTTATTAATGTTAGAAAGAAGTGCAATAGGTCGGTAATTGTCTAAATTTATCTTTGTACCTTTTTTGTAAATCGGCCTAAGAATTTGAATTTTCAGTTCATCAGGCCATTTTTCAGTGTCGATTATTGAGTTTATAAGCTTAGAAATAAAGATTGATGAATTTTCAATTGAGTCGGTAATATGAGACATTAGTATACCGTCATTTCCAGTTGAATTGTTAATCTTCAGACTTTTGATAATGTTAGTAATCGTGAAAGGGTCACACTCATAAATTACAATAGAATTTTTCACGTTTTGGATATTCCCCATTTGATTGTCAAGGTATTTATTGGAGTTGAGCCTTTGTTGGTAAGAATTACGTAATTTGGGAACAACGTTGGAGAAATGTTTATTTACTCTATCGCTTAATGTCTTAGGATTATAATACTTAAAAGCTTTTAGAATTTCCTGATCTAAAGATGTCTTCTGTTTTTTGTCAATAAATTTGTTTAGATGTGTCCAAATATTTTCTTTTTTATTATTAGTATTATCAATCAATTTTGTAAAGTATTTTTGTTTACACTCATTTACTCTTTTGGCTACTTCTATTTTAAGCCTATTGTATTCTTTCAACTTTACAGTATCAATGGTGACGTTATTTTTAATACGTTTCCACATTAAATTTTTTTTATTTATTAGGGCCACAAGACCTTCGGTTATCCATGGTTTTTTTGCTCTGGACTCCTTTTTGGTATTTTTTCCTTCGGTAGTATTTTCAGTGTAAATTTTATTTATTTTACCTTTGATAACATTGTACATTTCGTTTGGATCATTACAAAACTTATCTAAACAAAGCCAATTGATGTTTTTCATGATTTAAAATAAAAATTTCTCCTACTTCATTCTCTTCTTTAATATCATTTGGCAAATCGATTTTCACTGCAATGTAATAGTGATCAGCTAACTTTTTTTCTACACAAACACCAACGCAGTTTAGTACTTTTGTTCTTATGAAACAGTGGTCAATGCAAGAACTCGTAATTTGGTTTCCGTATGTCTCAACTCTAGTAGGTGAGTCTATTTGAGCAAAAAAACCGTTAGATGCTAGTTTATTCAAATATTTATCAGTTGTTCTGCACTCAGCACTCTTTTTTTGGTTCTGATTTAAAATATCAAAATTGATATCACCAATTAAACAAAAATTTTCAACTGTTTCGTAGTTTTTAAGTATTAAACCTAAATCAGAAATGAATTTATTTTTATTTGTTAGAGTAGGCTGTCTATAAATAATCAACAGGGTCAGTTGAATATTACTAATCTGGATATTTGCTAATATTGCATCATTACTATCAATTTTAATATTTTTCACAGCTGGGGCTAAGTCTAATCTCGACTCTCTCACAAGAAGTAAGATGCCTCCACCCCGACTAGTAGCTTCTCTTGTGCACCAGAAAGTTTCGTAGTTATCAAGTGAATATAATTCAGTTTCGTTTTCCTTAATACCAATCTCGGTCAAGCATATTATATCAAAAATAATATCAGTACTTTGCAAATCGATTTTAAGCAGTTCCCAGTTTTTCCTGAGACTCCTAATGTTAACGTGCAAAATATTAATGGAATCATTGTTACCATTTAAAAAAATATCGTGGGCATCACAAAAATCGTTTCTTATCTTATTTACGTAGCTGAAGGTGTTTGTTGGTCTTTTTCAGATTGATTCATTCTATTAAGAACTTTAAAGTCATTTTCACATTTTATCGCAATCCTGTACACGTTCGAGAGAGTCTACGATACGAAAAAACTTGCAATTACCATCTGCAAACACCAATACACGCCCTAACACGGCGCGTCAATTGGGCGATAAGTCTGTCCTCCTGTCCGGTGTTTTTCAATTTTTGCAGGAGGTACAAATGTATGACGAGATTTAGATTGGGGGTTTGAATAATATCTCTATAATGTGTGGTGCAGTGGCAACCCGGACCACTGCACTGTGACTGGGGTTGGCGCTAATGACCAAGCTGTCGACGCGCCATTAAGCCTCAATCCCCCCCCCCTAACACGGCGAAAACTCAACAAACACCCACAAAGTGACATTTTCCTGTCTTATTACAGCTATTTATAAAAAAAACGACCACACCCAAAAACATGAAACATGATTTTCCTGAATGAAAAACACGTCTATCGATAACTATACATGTACCAACAGATGCTACAACCATTCCCACATACTCTTAAAACCTCAATACGACAAGTAACAGACTTTAGAGCAAGAATAAACCAATAATTCAGAGAGCAAAAACAAACACACAACTCTTCCAACAACAATTGGTAGGTAGCTATTGATTTTCTGTACAAAGCATGCATTTAGCCATGTTTGAGGGTGATCTTTCAATTTTCTTTTAAGCAGTAATTACAGAACACACTTCAAAACCCCTTAACTAGGCTTCTAATTAAAAGAAAACCACGAACCATTTTAAAGGTCGGGCTTAAAATCTGCCTTCAGGCGACGGAGCTCGGGGCAATCTAGTCGGACCTTCCCTAGACGCGAAGCGTAAGGAAGGTGTGAAAGGCCAGGCAGTTTTTTTTTATTTATTTTTATTTTTAAAATTTTAGATTGGGTACAGCAACCATCTTTAGTTGCCTTTTGCTGTTTAGATTTCTAACACTTTCTGAGTAAGCTGATCTTCTCGCCACCCGCAACTGGGCTAGTTTGTGCCTTGTTTTGGTTCCGGCAAGTACGCGCCTAGCCCCTGTGCTCCTTCCATGTTGATGTTTTTATGCGGTAGCGCGACACAACCTTTCCAAAAGGACACGTTGATAGTCAGATACTATAACTACTGTATCGTCACACTGTACTACAGTTTGTGGTGTATGCCATCGACAACAGCAATAATGATTCTTATTCATAGACGATGCACGAATGTATTGCCTACTGATGAAGTCAAGCTCTTGTTCAAAGTCTCGGGTACAACCCCTCCCCCCATCAGTAACATCAAATAACAATGTTCTGTCGGTCGGAATACTGTGTGTAGCCAGTGAATATCTGCTGACCACATACAGATTTGGGACAATCCTCTGTTGTAGTTTTCTGAAGCAATGGCAACACGTCAACTGAAATTTGGAAACCACCATTTTGAGAAAAATTGGATATGTGAAGTATATTACCTGCATCAAAGTAATGCATTTTGAAATTACAACAAATGAAATCTCTTATCGCAACTGCCAAAAACTAGCACTTGGATGAGAAGTAGCAGGTAAATAATAAACTACAACAAGAAATCATACGCACTGCAGCACCACTGATGGAAGTAGATGTACTTGGAACCTAACCACTGAATTCCAAACGTAACCTTTGCAAAGTCAAACCAATTCTGCCAATGAGCCATTATTGGCTGCATTCAGTGTTACTCCCATCAGTTTCTCAGTAAGGGTTGTTTCCACAAGAGTTTAAAAGATAGAACTCAATCAGCCGTTATTCTGAACATTTCCATTGCCTCTATAGCCGGAAATAAATTCACAGGAGGCTCAAAACCATTCTACCCGTTCAAGGTGTGGCCAGTCTTCTTCCGGTACATAACACAATCAAAATGAAACCATTCCAAATAAGAATCACACTGACTATCATCACGGCCATCATTTGGAAGTCTGCATAAGCAATACAACTTTCTAGATGGACACTATGAAACAAAATTATCAGAGTGCTGGTTTGTCATAATTCTAAAGTAAGTTGTGAGTACGGACTGGCCTAGTACTCTGGATTACAGTTGACCGAATAAACCTTTCAAACTATTGTAGCCAGCCAAAGCTTGTACAGTTTAGGCCTCACAGCAAGACTGTTGTCAAATCCATCTTTATTCAGCACGTAACTCTAAAAGCTGTTTGTGTGCCAGTAAGTTAGAGATCATTCTCAGCTTAAGGTTCGCTATTTAGAAAAGTAAGCATGGCTAATATTGTGGTCTTTATGAAATCCAGGTCTACTACTCTACATGTTTCACTTTCTTACTGAATATCTTTGTTAGTCAAAAGGATGAACGATTTTAATCTACTTACCTCAATACTCAAACTCACCTGAACCCCACAGAAGGATCTAAAGATCCAAAGATCCAAATAATAGTAAAAATTAATATAGTATTGCATTTAACATTAACATTTATTAAAAAACTGTGACGACCAATTAGGTCACACACTACCACTATTTCATACGGTGATCCTATAGTATATGAAGTGTATATGATTTGTTTTGGAGTTGGAAATATATTTCTTCCGAGAGGAATTGTTGCTGAGCTCGTCTAAAGCTGCCGATTTTTCATATATAGTCTTTATTCGTTTTATAGTGCCTTTGACATGTACTTCCAGTGTTCCTTCAAAATTTACATTCAGCATTCCTTACACATTTACTTTCAGCTTTCCTTCCACTTTTACATTTATTTTGCGTCAAAATCGTACAGAAAAACTTTGTTTCCAACTTTCTTTACCAAATTTCTACTCAACGACATAAGGTCATACACTAAATAGGTGAGTCCCAATCCTGTCAACACCACCACTCGAATCACTGCAAGCAATAGTAATATACTTTTCAAATACATGAAGAAGAAATTTGCTGTCATTGCCAGCAATCCATAAGCAAACTGATATTACGGGCACACAACCACAGAAAGACTCGGAACGCAATCAGTAAAGATTAGCTCCAAGCGATATGATGCTCCCACGTAAGGAGAGCTGGTCAAACTTGCACTGGATTCCTTGGCCGAGCACTTGTGGGCAAAATGCCGTGTTCTGACTCTTACCTAGTTACTTTCTTATATAATACCTACGCACCACTTTAGTGCTTACAGAATCTTAACCTGTGTGCGAGGCTCCTCTGCACACCAGGTCTGATCTTAATGGGCATTCGCATTAGCTTATATAGCTCTTGGAAGCTGGACATCAAATCGGCCCTGGTGATGCAACAGTTGTGCAAGCATATATTAAGGCTAGCCGAGAACCAACAACGATAGGGTACAGTTTCACTTACCGTCAGTCTGTGCTTTATGCTTTCGTGATAAGGTTTCGTGAAGGGTTTCGTGATACACCCTGTATATTTTATCTGGATGTTATTGTTTATCGTAGCGGGCGATAAACAATAACACTAGCGTGTGTCTTGATTCTAAATGTTAACTGTTAAAATGTTTAACTGCCCCCTTGCATGCTTGAACCAAGTAAATACCTGAATAAAATAAATTCCTTTATTCATGGATAATTTAATTAGTAATAATCTTGAGTGTCACTGGTGTATATCGTATAACAGGATTTATGACACTGACATGAAGTTCTTATTAGGTAATCTTTTGTTATAGCAAAAAAAAATAACAATTTTTAGTTTTCTTTTGTGGCTTCCACTTTTTTTCCATCTAACTACTGAATCGGGCCAGGTTTGCTCCTAAAGTATAATAATCGTGCCCTAACACCCGGACCACTGCACTGTGACTGAGGTTGGCGCTAATGACCAAGTTGTCGACGCGCCATTAAGCCTCAATCCCCTAATCTAAACCTTGACACCCCTTTCCCTTTAATCCCATTGGTTGGCGATACTGAACAAGGTAATCTAATTCTAAGACGTAGTCGTTGACATAAGTAGGTTTATTACGGATAGTACTTCACTACAGCTTGCCACTGTAGAAAAGTTGTGCGGCCTGGGAGGTATGTTCATAGTCTTCAGCTATCAAGCTGACGTCCTTAACACAGCAGTTAGCGCTTATGTGAAAACTCTTACCAACTCCACTCCTTCTGAAATCAAGCAGTTATCAACCCTATTCTCACAACGTTTTCAAAAAGCTTGCTTCGCAACATACCACTCTATGAACTGGTTTACAAAAGCCCTTTTCAACTCCGTTTATCCGTTTTAATTCGTGGCATTGCCCTTCTAATGGTACCGGACCTCAATGTTTCCACCAAGCATCGGCTTCAAAATCAACCCATCCACGAATCTTGACACCCTTTTTCGAGGTAGGATTCCAACGCTGGCAACCCCACCTTGACGTGCCAAGGAAACCAACAGAAAACAAACCGAAACAACAGCATGAACTCTTTATGAAGCCTTTCAAGCCTTACTGCATCCATGGCAACAAAGACAACTGGGCGTGCTCATGTTAGACTTTTTGTGTTTTGTTTCTTACAGTCGGCCTTTTTTGCCTTACACTTTGAGAAAGTATTTTGGTGTTCTGAAATTCGCTGTTTTCTGTCGAATTATCTTGTCGAATTTCTTGGCAAATGACGATTTCTTTTGCCCTATACTACCTCTTTTCTTCAAGGTGAATTTTGTCTTACGATGCTGTGATGCATCTGAGACGTACTCTAACTTATACGCACTTTATACTGATGACACAGTTGATAATTCATGTAATAGAAAGTGGGTCGAAAGAGGGCAAGTCATACATTGTTCGATTCCAGGTTGTCTTGGCTTCCACACTTACGCCAGCTTAATGACAAGGCTTTGCGGGCGCTTAACATCTTGCGGGTCCTGTCGGGCACTTCATGGGGTGCCGATCGCGCTGCCATGTTGCGCCTCTACCGAGCCCTTGTCCGCAGCAAACTTGATTATGCGTGTATGGTCTATGATTCAGCTAGTGACTCCACTCTTCAGATGTTGGACACAGTGAATCACAGTGGCCTGCGTGTGGCGACTGGGGCTTTTCGAACTTCTCCAGTGGTCAGCCTCTATGCTGAGGCCTCGGAGCCACCTTTGGCCATTCATCGGCGACAGCTTGCCATTCAGTATACTGTGCGTTTGCGTGCTGTGCAATCCAGTCCTGCTTGGTCCATGGTTTTTGGGCCAGACTTGCGAGTCGGTAGACGCAGGGTGGGTAAGGGTGATTTCCGCGGTAGGCTCCAGCAGTCCTGTCAGGAGATAGCCTTTGAAATGCCCTGCGTCTTGAGGCTTGGGAGAATGCCAGTTGCCCCTTGGCTTGTCCCAGGTGGCAGTTTCATTTTTGCTCTGGCGTCCCTCCCGAAGGGTTCCACTCTACCAGCAAGGTACTTACAGGAGTTCCGGTGGCTGAGTTCTCAGTATGCCGGTTATCAGCGCCTGTTTACTGATGGGTCGAAGTCCGACGTTGGCGTGGCGTGTGCTTGTGTGTGTAAGGGTGTAACGGTTGCCCATCGCCTTCCATCAGGCTATTCTGTGTTCTCTGCAGAGCTTTTGGCTCTTGGTTTGGCGGTGGAATGGATCCTTGACCTTCAGGGCACGCATTTCATTGTCTTTAGTGATTCCATGAGTGCCCTGGAGTCCTTGGCGAATTACAATCCTCGGAACCCCTTGACACAACGTGTCCAAGCTTTGCTTTCCCACTTGCCTGGCCAGCGGAAAACCGTGCTTTTCTGCTGGATCCCGGGCCATGTTGGGATAGCAGGGAATGAACAAGCTGATTCTGCTGCGAAAGGGGCCCTTTCTGGCCCTCTCAGTAGGGATCTCAGCCTTGTTCCCTCAGATGCCTTTCCAACTCTGCGTCTGAGGTTACACGCTTTTTGGCAAACCTTGTGGGACAGACAGGACGGTAATAAGTTACGGGCCATTAAAGGCACTGTCGAGGAGTGGCACTCGGCGTGTCGCCGTGAGGAGGTTGTGTTGGCCCGTTTGCGAATTGGTCACACCCGACTTACTCACTGTTTCCTTTTGCGGGGGGTTGACCCTCCTGAATGTTCTTGGTGTCGACGGCCACTTACGGTACGGCACTTACTTGTTGATTGTCGCCATCTTGATGGTGTTCGTCGTCGGTTCCATCTTCCGCATGACATTGCGCGTCAGTTGGTCGATAAGTCTGTCCTCCTGTCCGGTGTTTTTCAATTTTTGCAGGAGGTACAGATGTATGACAAGATTTAGATTAGGGGTTTGAATAACATCTCTGTAATGTGTGGTGCAGTGGCAACCCGGACCACTGCACTGTGACTGAGGTTGGCGCTAATGACCAAGTTGTCGACGCGCCATTAAGCCTCAATCCCCCCCTCATACATTGTTCCATTCAAACCATTTAAGTCACTGTATTTAGTTGAGGAGACTGCAAAACGAAATTCACACTACACCATTAAACCAGCTTCCGACAAGCTGGTTGTTGTATTGTTGTTATGCAGCACGAATGAAGCACTGAGGACAAAACCAAAAAAAAAGGACTTGAATGCAACAGTGGGGCACTGCTTTCTTCCACCGCTTGTATGGATTCTGTTGAAAGTACTGAAGAGTTTCGATAATGTCAGACAAAGTTGCACGCAATGAACGCCAGTCCTTCTGCTGAATTACATTGCCCAGTCTCGTGTTTTCAAATATCTTGAATGCTGTCCGAGTGCAAACATGTAATTCCTTTGCCATAGCCAAAATACAATAAAATGCAGCAAAGCAGTGTCGTCCTTTTCTTGCACTCAGTTTCATTTAATTTTCTTTTAGGTTGCATATTTCAAAATGAAACTAATTAAACTGAAGTGTTATTTAAGTATTTGTTTCTCATGGACGTCTGTGTGTTGTTTTCACGTGTGTTGTCACTTTTTATCACTGATTGGTTATGCGTTATTTCTGCACTTCATGACGTTGCACTGATCGGTGTTGTTGTTATTCAAGCAGAGGTGACCAGTGTAGGCCGTGTGACGTCTCCTCGAATCTCACTGTATCCGATGACCAGTTCTATTTTGTTGCCATTTCCGTTGGAGTTTTAGTAAATGCAGCATTAGAATGGTCTGCAGACCTCTCCAAACTGTAGGGACACAAATTCTCCCCCTCCCCCCTCCCACAATTTCTTCATCCCTACACCAACTTAATGAATTAGGTATCCAAGATCAAGTTCATATAGGCATCCTGTCTGAATATGGCTGATTCCGTTGCACACCCACAAGTTGATTCAACAAAAAACGTCTATTGCATCAATCGTCTGGATGCTCCATTATTTACGTAGGAACCTACTGCAGACCACTCTGCATGAGGAAATTGGTCCATGGTGAAGCTATCTTGAAAGCCAAAGAAACGTATGCTTTAGCCAAACATGCAGCAGCCGCCAAACATACCATAGACATCAGTGGCCCATCCATCATTTATTCTGAGCCGATAGAAAAAAAAAATCAGTCTACAATTGGAGGCTTACACCATACCAGTAAACCGCACGAGCCATGAACATTTAAAAAAATTTCCCCCAAATGGAGAAATGGCAAAAGGTTTTTAATAATTTACACGTGGTTAACGTACAAAGATCAGTGATGTCTGTATGTGTGTTTTAAAGATGGCGGATCATGCGTCCGTTTGTTTACAACTCATAGGGTTTTAAATTGTGTTACCATAATTTTTTATTGAAGTATGGCACTTGTTAACTACTTGTTGTCAAGGATGTTCATATTATTCATTAGTCTAACGGTTTATGTCTTGTTTAAGTGATCGAGACAGCAATTGGTCTATCGAAAATTAAAATTGTGTTTTGCTAATGCTCTTGTGGTTTCTTCAGTGCCGCCAGGTGCATACCTTAGTCGTCTTGTTGCATTGTGATTCGTAAAGACCACTCCCTTCGTGACTTTACAAGCGGTATGGTGGTATTCACCATGATTTTACTGCTGGCAGGTGGTCTACTAAAATGTATACACATGTTCTACTTGTTCCACTGTGTAAGCTTTGCGAGCCATGGCCCAAGCCATTTGCAGTTCATTGCTACGGAATGGGAAAGGGCATTGCTTTGTCCATTATCCAGTAGCCTATTTTGAATGTATAAATATACAAGTTCATCTTTAGGTCAATGTAATCCATTAAATCGCGTAGTTCCGTGTATTGTTGAACTATGACAACTACTGAATTGTTACTAAGAATGAAATCAATTTCACCGTAATTCACTTTACCATTGTCGTCTTCATAGGTAATTAAATTGCTCTGTAACAAACATAACCACATCGCGTGTACTGCAACGATTACTTGCAACGAAGTAATATCTTCCAGGTCTATGTGCTGGAATGTGACTTGCTGAGAAGTAAGGTCAGTTCCATACGCAGCTTCAAGAACAGCAGTAACATTTCTTAGTAAATCTTGTCGCTTTGAAGTAAATAACTTAGTCCGCCTGCAATTGAGTAACTTCTCGGATTAAGTTCTGTTCTTAGCTCAGTGAACTTACTATTTGATGTGCACTTAGTCCCATGCATGTACTTTTTCAGCTTAATATCATTCCTTCAGAAACACAGAAGAACGAATCCACAAAGGCCCATGCCTTCTAACCATTAGGGGCAAGTGCAACAATGAATGGGCATGAAAAGTACAGGCATGGGGGTAAAGGGTACAGGTAAAGGGGTTACGTACAGCTACCAATAAGGAGTTCAGGCAACTCGAGAATGTGCAATAACATGAGTTTATATTCACTAGTCTTCCAAAAACGTAATTCACTAAGGGAAGGCAGTTTCATGGTGATGAAATGTGGAACCTTGATAGTGTCTGATATCTCGGTGCTATGGTAAGAAGACTTAAACCGTGCATGTAATCAATTGTAACATTGTCAAGAATGTTAATAATCCTAGGCAGAACAGTTTTTCCTTTTATTTCCATGACACTATCTCAAAAAGTATTTTAAAAGTCAGATTCCAGTCATTCCTCTCGCTCGTCATCTATTTTCAGACATCTTGTGAATGTGGTGTGTTATTTTGCGTACGTCTTGTAATTGGAACCACTTCTAAAAATCTTGTAAAAATTGACAATGCCATGCTCTGGTGCAAACTTCTCCAGGAACTCGAGTACTGCAGTGACATGCACGAGAAAATACAGCTATTGCTTGAGTTTATGTGCTTGTTGGTGAGACAACAAACTCGTCTTCCTGCAGGTTGCACAAAAGCCTAAGAAAAATGAGATCAATTCATTCACCTTTATTCATCAGCACTATTTCTTAACGCAGAAAAGGCTAGCGAAAGAACATTCTTGATCACATGATAATAGCCGTATTATGAGGACAGTATCCTGTCTAATAGAATGCAGAACTTGTGCTTGATGCTTCCACTCCCTATAAGTTCGGTAAATATGCAGATGATAGTTTAATCGTATTCTTCAACAACTTTTAGATCTTCCATTGTCATCTTGTACTGATGTTCTCCTGTCAGTTGCGTATGAAATAGTATCGAACTGTAATTTTTTTTTAATTGGCAGTAAGGTCTGTTAATATGAAGCAGAGTAGTCTGTTTTTGATTCTTTGGGGAACACCATATTCTCTGGTCTTGTTGGTGACATTTGGCCCCATGTAAACATTCCCTACATATTTATCCTATATTTTTTTGAGATCTTAAATCTTCGTGTAGTCTAGGGTAATATTGGAATCATTACATGCAAAACTGAATTCATAGTAATAAATACTAAACTGGTTAGTGGCAGTAAATGTTAGGCTAACTTCTTCATAGTATTATGTGGCCTGGTATAGGTTAATGCTGAAGAAAGCATGAAGCTGCGCTTGGCAAGGGCATTGTCGACATCATGCCATTTCTTGTTTATTTTCTATAATTCGTCTCTTTCAATGATCACCCCGAATGTGGGTCAGGCACTCCTTTTTAAGCTGGAGTCTGATGACGACTTGAATAAGGAGTTGGGAAAGGGATTCCCTTCCTCAAGGTAGTTTTGGTTCACCCATAAGACACTCTATGTCCATCAAAGGTTTTGTAGAAGGGGGTCAGATTGGGTTATGACGTTGATCACATGTCCCCACTCCAATTCGGACATTGTCGGACACTTCGGACACCCCACCTTGTCGCACATTTGTGGTTTGCTCATTTTTAACTGCCCCCCAGAAGGTGAGCCATTTTGGAAATTTTGACTATTGAAAGTGCCATTTTTGTGGTCCAAAAATGACTTTTCCAGTTGTGTTTTTGACCTCTCCCTTTTGACGGGACCTGAAAAATTTATGACCTCCCCCTTGAGAGGGTCCTCCGGCCTCCCCGGCGATAAATAATTACCGGTCCCGTAGGGTAATTTTTGCCCTCATTTCGTGGCCTTTGGGTCACTTTTGTCCTTTATTGTGGGATCTTATGTACTCTTGTCGTCAAATTGTGAACCTTCGAAATTACCAAGTTTAAAATTTTTAACAATTTTTATTTGAAAAATGTAGTTGTTTCTGCATTAATACAAATCCAAATTTAATGGCGATAGGTTAACAGAAAAAGGACAACAGAAAATCAAACAGCTAATTTTTCCAACTCGGTTTTTGATTTTGCCGACTGTACCCGATTTTTATGAAGTACAGCTTTAGTTCACGTTACTGTTTTAACTAAAACCATGGCACTGATTGATGGACTAGCAGACGAACTAGTAAATCAAATAACTCTGCATTATTTTATTAGATTTATTTGATATCACAACTTTAGACGGCGATAACTTGGCAGAAGTCCTTACGCAGACTTTGTTGATATTTCTGCTTTACTTAAGAAACGTTTTAAATCCTGGCAGTGATGTTGTGTTTTGGTATATTAATATGCCAGTAATTTTCTACCCTCCTAAAATACCAGTTACGAGTTGTTCCACTTTAAAACGCCGTCTGAGCGGCGCTGTCTAACAGAAAAAGAACTATAGGAAGTAAAATAGCAACTCAGTTTTTAGTTTTGCCAACTGTGTACGATTTTCGCGAAGTTAATTGTTATCACAACTTCCAACTCGGTGGGGATACAGTTTTGTCCATTTTTTGTTTTTATTTTCTACATTATCTGTGATACGTATAAGTTATGGTGGTGACACAGCAAACAAAACGGCCAAGTCAATTTTCAATTTCGCCAACTACGCAAATTTTCGCGGAGCTTCTCTTCCCCCACTCCTTACAGTCTCGCTATGCAGGGAAGCAACCAGAAATGATCAGGGGCAGCGTTTCAGTTACTCCGAAGTTACACAGAAGTGTTGCGAAAAGTGATGGAAAAAAATGTATTGTAAACTTTACTTCCCAACTGACGAAATGATGATAATAATTAACCAGTACTCCTGGAAACTGGAATTTGCAGTGAAAATTTGTCCGATTTTGCCAACTCGAATTTGCCAACTGTTATGTGTTTCTTGGATGGTTTGGGGGGGGGGGGGGGGGGGGGGGGGGGGGGGG
>JAHWFP010224952.1:24176-78044 GCA_023313725.1 Lithobius niger | reverse complement strand
GGGAGTACGAAATTGTAATTGTAATCTGCAAGTTGTAGAAAAGAAAGAAAAAACATAAGAAAACGGCAATGTTATTCGTGTTGTTGAGAAAGGTTTCTTCGTTCTTGAAATGGGAGAATTTCTCCTTTGTTAAGGAGAAATTGAAATGTCGACGTTAATGAACCTGTATCTTTACAGTTTGCATGGACGTTTCGTAGTCTGCTGGTTTACTGTATTGACTTCTTCACCATGGTTAATACAATAGTAGCGAAGAAGACTTCAGTCGATGGTGTTTGTTCGTTGTTATTTCCGGTACCGTTATGGTGAGTGTGGTGACCCATTGTGTCCCATTTCCCAAACATTTTTCTATTGTTTTCTAAAATTAGAATTGAAATTTTCTGATGGAGTCCATTAGGAAAGACGGCGTTAGCGATGGGTTGTGTTGAATTTTCTTGGTGCTGTGTTTGTTTATGATTCGAAACCATGTCTTGCAACGTAGTGGATTTAATCCACAGAGAGGTTTCATTTGCAGTTTTCACCGTTTTTTTATAGGTTTTCATACGTTAAAGATGACGGGTTACTTGTGTTATTTTCAATGTTTGTTTTCTGGAATTTGTGGAGACCGTACATCTGTGTCGCTTACTTTAGCGCAAACGTGAATGTGTGTGTCCACCAGCCTCCTGTAGTACTGCAGCAGTTGATGAAAGTTGCAGGCAGAGATTTCCTTAGTCGTTGAACCGAAATTTACTTTAGTGGGCATGTTACGTTACAGGATTTTCCGTGCGAAAGCATTCAGTATGTGACTGCATGTCACGATTTTCGTCAAATCCGTGCTTTGCGAAACTGTGTTGCTGGCTTCTTTCTGTTGTCTTTCATTAATGATGACTGTTGTTAGGGAATCGATCAATGGTACGTTGCAATACCTGGTGTGTTCTTCGACAACCGTAATGGCATGGTGGAAATAGTTTCCAAGGTGTGTTTTAAAGATTGGGAAAAGCGCGTCGTTGAGATTTAGTATAGTCTCCTGCTTTTTGCTGTAGTTTATTTTGTCGAGGAGAAACATCAGAATTGTACGGCACTCTGCATAGTGATCGGTGTGTACGGTCTACCGTTGAATTCTTCGTCAGTTTCTTCTTGCATACTTAAATCTAGGTCGTACAATAAATGTATGGCCATATTGGTGGTAGTTGATGACATCTGCAGTTCTTGCTGGGAAAAAAAGCACTTAGCCGATGATTGTTCGTCTTCGTCGTGGGATGGTTCGTAATCTAAACGGTAGAAATATTCCGTTACGGGGCCATGAAATTGTGCCAGAAGAGGATTTAACTGTCACTAGAATTCCTTACCTGGGTAGTGGGTACGGTGTTTGGTTTTTGGGGTGTTGGCGTGACAACGTCTTTAGAAATCTGAAAGAGGGGAAATGAATTTTTGTAAATGGACAGTGGGAAGTCCTTCCTCGCCATCTAGTCATAGTTTGCTGGAGTTGTACGTTTATAATGGATTTCTGCGTACATTTGTATTTGGTGATTTGAAGTTTTAAACATGGTGTTGTTTCACGAGTTTTGTTCAACAGGTACGTAATAGGAAGGTGTGCCTATTCATGGGGAAATCGTGACTGACGTGTTAAATGTGACGTTGACTGATCGGGTAACGTTGTCAATGTATGACTTTCATTTCCTGAATCTTTGTGTTGTCTTGTTGTGTTTCACGAGAAAATTTGAGGCTTTAAATTAATGACACACTTAAAGGTTTTATTACAAGTATTATACAATGTAGTTGACAGCCATGGTCTTATGGTTGATTCGACATGAATCTTGGAAGACCCATTTACTGTAGAGAAATTGACGGTTTCATTAACTGAAAAAAGAATGCAAAATTGTGTGAATTCCGACTGCACGTCATAGACTCCACCGATTTATGGTGATAAATGGAACTTTACTTCCTTCAACTACTCCTCTTCGTTGTCGGAGGGCAACTCTTCGACTGTTAGAAGTCCGCCATCAGCCATCTCTTCTGATGCATTGTTTGCAGTTATCTCCATCTGGAAGGGTACGGCGCCTCCTGTGGTAACTCCAATTAATGTTGTCTCCAACTCTCCACTATCTTCTTCCTGTAAGCGGTAAAGTGTTGAAGAAAAATTTTGGCTACATTAGAATGGTCGTAACTCGGCATGTGTTTTCCATGTAAATCTTTTGTTGGAAACCAACGTGCAAGGGTATGTATCTAATGTTGCGTGAATTTACGTCTTTAAGAACGTTGTGTCATAACACCGTTTTCATTACATGCTTGACGGAGGTTCTTCGTCAACCATTTCTGTTACAACTTCCACATTTTCACCTACGTCTGGAGGTGTGATGAAGTCAAACACCAGGTGCGTATATCTGATTACGTGGAAATTGTTGGCTTCTACTTGCTCGACACTGCCAATAGATCAAGGTGGTTACAATTCATAGGTTTAATGATCCTAATTATTAAATTAATAACAACCGTGATTACTTTTTCAACTCTTTAGAAGGATTGATTCTAGGCCTGAGTTCAGTAAGAAGAGTAATTCATCTTCTGATGGTTTCTACCATATGCCATAGACCTGATGTATTTGAAAAACTCGTCAAACCGGGCGTAGTTGTCCAATGGGAGCGCAAACTGTGCAGGTGGGGTACTCCCAGTTGTGTCATTTAATACCTGGAACGTGTAGGCGTCTTTATAGCGTACACCTGCCACAAATTCCTTTACTGTAAAGTTTCCCGAGCCACCCGGTTGCCTCCCAGGCATTACGATCTGTGCAAGCAGGTACTTAGGAACTGTAACAAAATAAGTTTTACATCATGAACAATTATCGTAATGATGAAATGGGTTTTATTTATTTTTTATTTCAAGCTTACCTCATTACCATACTGTAGTTTGAGATGGAAAACTTTCCATGTAGAAGTTCTGTGATGCTACAATCATAGTCCGCCTTTATTTTTTCATCAATAAGTCTGAGTATTTTTCTGGTCACCGTCAGTGATGGCACTTCCTTTTTTTCAGACGTCGTTGCCCTACATTCCTTTAGCCCTTGCCTCGCAGCCACAGTCTTCCACTGCGGTAGCGAGTCCTGCAAACAAATTTATCATTAAATGTTTCATTAAAGCTTCCATTTAGACTCATTCCACCTCCTAATCCTATTCAATTACCGTCTATTTCCAGATTGGTATATGCTTTCAGGCACGAAAGATATTTTCATTGTTTTTGCAGTCTCGCCTATCATCTAAAAAAAATTAAGACTTTCATGTCAGCACTTCACATGCAAATCTGTATGTAACAATGTGGTAATACTATCAGCTGTTTCCTTTCTAATGCACCTGCAAACTCATCCATCGTTAAGCATTTTTTAATGCCGTCGTCTTTTAATTTGTTCTTAATGTTTCGTTAACCACTAATACAGCAAAATGAAGTAACTTAGCCCTTGGGAACAATTTAGTGTTAGCTTTTTGAATTGTAACTTCTCCATCAATTCCAAATGCAATGCATGATACTGTAGGATCCACCCCTAAAATAGTAAGTACATAATTGAACTCTTGCCAAACTGCAAAGATCATAAGCATGGGTTGAAGCTTGTTCCTCATGTACACCATACCCTAATGTTGTGATCACGTTCATATTTAAAAAACGGTGCAATGCAGCAGCTTCTGAAACTGTAATTATTCTGTGTTGAATAGCACAAGATATACAAGGTCATTTGAAAACTTGAGGCAGTTGTGTGAATAACACTGATTAAGAGTAATTGATCTAGATATGAAAGGGCTAACTGCACTTGACTTACATCGAATTCAGTCAAACTAAAGAATTCTTTTCGAATTTTTTTCAATAGAAATACGTGCTACAACTTTTTGCCTATTTGCTAAGGAACATGTAGGGTTCCATGGTAGAGTGTCTTATACACGCCAAGCATGCTATCAAATGAAAAGGCAGATATTGCCCACAGAGGCCACCACAATTTCAAGCTACTAACAAGGTGCACAAACTGGTGAACATTAAAGAACACTTTATCTCTTCCGTACAAACTTAATTTTAATAACAAATTGCAAAGTGCAGTGTCAGCTGTATGAAGCAATTCAACTGGTATTGCATAACGTAGAAGAGTTATAGCATAAACTAGAAGAAACCAATGGCCATTAAAATGGTCTTGGAAGAACTCCAGTCAGCAAAAAAAGAGAATAATAAAACAAAAATGATTTGTATTCGATTGCCTTCCAAAAATTCTCTTGTTGTTAAGGAACGTGGGGCTCTCGTAATTTCTGCAGGCATTCTAATAGAAAGGAGTTTTTGTGTTCATAAGGTCCAACTTGCACCCAAGGCACCACCGCTCCGAGTTGCTGTGTGTGTCAAATCATAAATTAATAAATTGTTTCGTCACATCCAAAAGACACAGTACCTATAATCGGGAACAAATGATGTTACAATATTAAATTTTGGTACAAACATGAGTTTGAAATTCATATTGTGGTTGCTTAGTGGCATACGCTTCAAGAGCATTAGCTTCCCATTGTCCCGCCGTGCGCAGTTGGTGAGGAGGTTCCATGTATGGATACAGTCTCACAGTCACCCTTCCCTTTCAAACCAGATCTGGCCTGTTCTGGTTCCGACTGGAGGTCTGATCTGACCTGATCCTGGCATATTGAATGTCTTGCCAGATCTGTCCAGTTTTGACCAAATCTGCCCTGACGTGGAAAGATCCGGCAATCCACTGCCTTACTTTTGATATAAATAGATTTGATTAGATTCGGCCTCCAGTCTGTCTCGTCAGATCCCACCAGCACAATTCGCACAATTTTCCCATGGACAAATTGGCAACTCAATTTAAAAAAAAACAAAAACAATTACTGGTAGAAGTTGTAGTAAAAATAAAGTCAAAAAGTGTGCAAACAAAATAACTTCTTAGTGCATAGTATTCCTTTTATAATGCATGAGCCGAGATTTTTCTTCTCATAACAACAGGGAACAACCTACACGAATGTGAATTGTGTGACACTCGCCCTTTGGGCAGCAGACATTAAAAGGCACTCGCCATTGTCCTTTACCTCCTCGCCATGTAGAAACAATTTTAGCAGTTTTCCTGCTACTTAATTCTTAAATATTGTTTGAATTAATCTGACTCTCCAATAGGCTAAAGTGGCTAGTGACAGTATTGCATACTTGGTTGGCTGCACGTAACGCCGCAGACTGCTTGTTTCTATAGCTAATGGTTCCCGAGATATGATAATTTACGCTTCGGGGGTTTGTTGTTCAGTCGCCTCACGTGATGTCCCTCAATTGGAAAACGTTACAACAAACATGATATGTCTAATAGCTGGAGCGAAGATTCTGTGGAAAATTGATTACTACGATAGGTTACATGTGTTATGTGTGAATGAATGATTTTGGAATTTTAATGAACTATATGAATGAGTGAAAGCTAATAAAATTCAAATTGATAAGAAGTTATGAAATTTTAAGCCAGGAGCTGTACATGATCTTAAAATTGATGTCGTTCAAGAATGGAATTGATTGGAATGTTGTCTAAAAATAGAATTGATTATTATTCTGAATGCTGTAATCTATATTGCATGAATTATGAAACAGTCGGAATGAAAACATAATCTTTGAAAGTGATGTAGGAATCATAGTTGTGGTTTGGAAATTGTAAAGAAATGTGACATCTGGAATTGGTTGTAGTAATGCGTAAAATGAATGAATGAATCTAATGGAATGTTATTGACTTTTGTAGATTCGGAGGAAAATACTGGAAATTGTAAAGAGAAAATTTTGATTTATATAATTGCATGAGCATGAGATGACCATATAATGTGAAAATAACTAAAATGGATCAACATGAATTGCAAGGCAGTCTTTCAGGATAATTGTTCAAATTTATTATATAACCTCAGAAATTTTAATCGGGAAAATCAAAGTGTTCAGGATTAAAAGTCACAAAATCGCATAATTTTAAGCACGGGCCACTGATGTTGAGGCTTTTACTACGTTTCTCGGTAGAGGTTTTCCCGGCATCCGAGCCAATTAGGAAAATTAACTCGAAGGGCTTGCTTCAGGGTGGTCTTTGTAACTATTGTGTGTGGGGTGACTTGGATTCAAATCTTAAAAGATTAGAATAAAACTTCAGAATTCCGTTAGGGAATACTGAAATTTGATTTTTGTGAGTCGGGGATATTGTTATGGTAATCGGTGCATAAATTAATAATTATTATATTAATTATGGTATTAAGTAAGTCATTAATAAAGTCATATTTAAGGCAGTTATTAATTATTGACATTTAAAGCATATGGAATGATTTAATAGATGGAAATAATTATTGGCATAAATATAGCTTAAATATTAAAAGCATAAATAAAAACGTGGAGTGAAAGAAAGTATTGCAATTCTTAAATAAGGAAGCTTTGAAAGCATTCAGGTAAATTGTTGACACGCTAAATTATTAGAAGTACTGACATAAGGAAAATTCATAAGAAGCAGCAGTTTAGCTGGAGTTTGCAGTATCGGCATTCAGTTAGTCAAATTACTAGAACGAACAATTATCTTGCGTAAACGGGAAGAGTTCTAGAAAACTCAAGACATATTTGGGTGGTTGTATTTCGAAACACGATTTCGGAGAATTAGTGCAGAGCAAAAGACACGAAAAGAAAATAGGCGATCGCTCTCTTGTGCGGCATCTTCGAGCGAGTAAGGTTCTCCTTCCGTTGGTCCGATCAGCTGTGTTCAAGGTTGTTGGGTGGCGAGCAACTTGGCTTCTCTGCAAGACGCGAGCCGGACTTATAGCAGATGAGTATAATCGAAGTGTTATTGATTGCTTATTATTAAGCAAGCAGGAATCAGGGTGATCATTATTTAGTTCAATCGAAAATGTTTTAATACGGTTTGGCCATAATATAAGATAACATAGGTGTCGATTGAGTTAAGGTTAGAGTAAGGGAGCTCTAGGGTTAGGTGTCAACCTTTATCGGTGTTTAAATTAAAATACTCAACAAGTAGTTGGTTGTGTGATTAAGTGCAGACCTTTTAACTATTTGTTGTAGTGGGTTATTCTAAACAGTAGAGAAGGAGGTTAACAGTCCATGGTTGTTGTGTGGTTTATTATACATTTATTGACACAGTGTAAACAAATACATCCCGACATATTATGGCTTATATTGCAGTATTGCTGGAATATAAAACCATAACACTTGAATCGCTTTACATTCTTGGTGCACGTGTTCGTACACGTGTTGTCTTTCTGTTCATCAATGCTTGACATCACAAATGGGTAATTTTTTGTGTAACTTCGATCAGTAATGAAACTAAAATTATACAAGCATACCACGTTAACAGTTGCGAATAGCTAATAGTTTCGAAGGGCAAGGCTAATCCTGATTGTAAGTTTTAAAAAATGTGCTAAAAACAAAAATGAGTTTCCTTCTTAGTATGGTACTGTGTTGTTTTTCCACTAACTCCAACGAAAGACATAGTTTTCCTCATCGGTTTGCTTAAATAAAAAAAAAAAATTCTTAAATATTACAGGTTCGCATCCTCATATGTAAATTACCTAAGTAAGCGAAATTACAGGGAGAGTGTAAAAGTTTGCTAATAATCCCTGCTGATCTGAAGCAAACAAATAAGGCAGTTTGATGTCGGGGAAATACCGAGAGTAGTGCATTAACATCCTTTTTGCAGTAAATTGTAAAACTTTTCGAAATAGACATACGTACGTAACATTGGTTTACCCAAACGGGATGAATTAAAATATTGTATAATAAATTTACATTATTTGGAACCCAACGTAATACACTATCTATACCTAAGATCTAAGAATTGTGTCATTTGAAAAAATAATTATCTGTCCACTGTTCTTTTAAAACCTCGTAGCAAGCTTTTATTACGTCTCCATTCAACCATTCACCAGACATTAGACTGTTTACTTAATGTGCTCTTAGTGACATTTTCTTTATTTCGAATGACCTTATGGAAGGTCAGACGCTGCTGCTGGTGAATAAGTCAGTTGTCTGTAGCTGATTCTGACATGTTTATATTGCTTTCTTCCAACAGCTATTGCACTAAAATGTTTTTTTTAGGTGGTTACTAATAGAATCCTTGACTGTTCGACTTGCTTGGCTTTTCTTTAGAAAACTTGAATGTTTTTAGACCATATGTCTTGTATGATAATAGTCTCTGCTTCAATGGACATAGAGATGTTGGAAGAAGAGTTGTCATTTTCTTCTTTCTTTTGCTTGGAAGGTGAGCATTTATTCTAAATTCTCTGATTAGCTATTATCATCCTAAAACGTTCCTGTGCAAATACATCCCGTCTGTACTTTTTTTTTTTTTAATATGTGCACTTTAACGCTCGTTGATGCAATTCAATTAGCCCTTGCGTTTTAGATGGACAATTTATGTAATTGTTTGGTCTTTGCTGCATTAGTTCGTATAAATGCTAATATGTCTAAAATTATGCCTCTGTACTATGCTGCCTGTTTTAACCTACCAGTCAATAAGTTAGTCCAGAGAAGGAGGTGCTATGCACAAGTAACAATTCTTTAGTTGTTCGTAAAATTCCAGGGGACGCAACTCATTTTTTTGTGTTAAGAAACTTGGACAGTTATCTCTGAAGGGTTCCTGTTGAGTGCACTTCTAAGTAGTGTAACTACGACAGACACACTTGGCAGACTACTGCAGTCCTTTGTTTTGTTCAACAACGAAAACCGTGCACAGTCGCAGGAACATTCCTGGGATAGTATTAAACATTGCATCAATCAGCAGGTGACAAAAAACTGCAGCAGTTTTCCACCATAATGTTCCAGTGTGGCGGGCGTGAGTGGAACCAAATGCTTCCTGGTTCTTTGCACACTTTTTTCATGCCTCGTATATGGTGATGTAACATTGTATTAAAATACAATAACATACTCTACGTTAAAACAGCATCGTTTTGACAAAATTACGTGGTAAGATGAACACATAATAACTAGCATAAAATAGAACTAAAACAGAAACCGTCAAATACTCATATTTTAAACACAAATTACGTTCACTTTCTGGCTTTACCAGTGAGTAAAACAGTCCTTGTTCCCTTAAATTGGAGTTCAAATTACAAACTCTAATCCATTTAGTGATTTTTTAAAGAAAAAAAATAAACTCCACCAAAAATCACACAGAACATAAGACTCGCTAAGGAAAAATCAAAGTATTTATTTGTCACCTCGTAAATGAAACTTCAAACAAATCAATTTTTACCACGATTTACGACATCATACTGCCGGGGTACCTCGCCACACCTTTCACGAAAGCTTTGCTACAGCTGTTGTGGCTCTTGTATATAGAGTTATTTGTAGAGCACATATACAATACCTTAGAGCATCTTCTGTTGTGAATTCATCATGCTACAAACCATGCTGAATTGTGGCCATGCAGGTCTTCGTACCTAGCTGGGCAACACATTATATTACAGCTTGATCGGCTTCGTCCCTTTTCCTCAAAAAGTTGTGTAAACGAATTGTGGTCATAGTGACGAGTTCCACCCACGGTCTGTAGTTTGGCAATGTTAGGTTGTCTATAAATACGCCATTTTGCTGCCAATATGTCAAAGATATTTTCAATTATTGTACGTGCCCGTGACAGTCTATAGTTGAGACACAAGTAAGTCCCTGCCAGGATATGGTCGCATAAGATTGCGGAGCTGTGGGAAAGCTTCATCCGCCACAAATAAAGTGAGGCAAAACCACATCTGTGCCTGGCAAATCCACTGAACCTGGTATGTCAAGAGTCTCTGTCCAAACTAGCTTTCCCAAACGAAAAGTTAGGAATGTTCCATCATAGCTTTTGCCTGTCGGAACCACTATTGTCTACAAAAGTGAACTTGCATGTTGCATCACAAGATGCCATCAGTACCAAACTGTGCCTGCATTTGTAATTGAATAAATTTGAGCCTTGGTTCTGTTGCGCCTACATATCTATACGCTTGGCGTCAAACGCTCGTATGCAATGTCGGGAGTTCCAAAACCTATAAAAATCTTCAGCATACTTGGCCCACGAGTCAGTTGTTGGTTGCTAAAAAGAACAAGAAAAATCAGACTTTCTGGCAGTATAGTTGTAATACAAACAATGGAAAACAGTGCACATATCAGTTTATATACCAAAGAATTGAGATACGAATATTATTAGTAAGGTTACTGCTGAATTGGTTTTGCCAAACTGGCAGCTTCTATCTAGTGCCAGATCAGTCAAAATAAATAACCAGCTAAATTAATGAAAGTTGCCGATCATCAAAACAAGCTTCTTATTGCTGCTTATCAGTGCAGAAAGATAAACAATTGTCATTTTTTAGGCCATGCATTCTTTCTGCAGCTGCTTTATCTTCTCTCAGCTTAGCAACTTCAAATTACTTTTTTAATGTAGCTAAGAATTGCGGCCAAAGCAAAATAAATAAATAAATTAAGTTCTGGCGTCCTTAAATATATCATTTCTTAACACTGTATGTTCATAAACAAATTTTACAATATGGAAATTCATTTCACAGTTTGATAAAGAAACGTAAATGAACGTTAGAGTACTTATTTAATAACACGTTACACACCTTCCAATTCGTATAGCAGGTTATGGAAATACCTTTGAAACATGTGGTATATTATGCTAGTCGTCTTCAAGTTCTTCAATTCCGCCCATGCAGTCAGAATCAAACCTCCCGTCACCTTCATCACTACTACTGTTCGAAACATTGATGACAAGGGGGCAGAACGGGAACATCTAGCATATCCTCCAATTTCCACATTCGATCTTCTTTTGCCTTTACGTGGCCGACAAATTCTTCCCACATAGCTGTAGTCACTTGTTGAATCCTGTCAATGAACAGTTTTTCAACATTAGCTACATGCCTTAGCTTAAATGTAGCGTCGTTTTTTGTAACGTGCCCTTTCACGACACTCCAGCATAATTCAATTGGGTTTAGTTCGTAGTGGTATGGTGGAGTGTAAAATAGTATGTTGTTTGCCTTTGCAAGCTCATCAATTCGGTATTTGAAGTATTCTGCATGAAAATACTGAACGATTTCCAAGGGCACTTTTTTTTTCACGCCGTCCTCGAAGTGCTGGTTTTTTTCCCATTAGGCAATCTTCTTAGCACCATTTTTCCAACCACTAGTGGGAAGTTTTTCTAATAATATAGAATGGTAAGAAGCATTATCTCTCACCACAACTGTGCCAGCAGTAATTTTTGGTAATAAGTTGTTTGGAAAACCATTTTCAAATGTCACTCCGTCTATTTCAACATGGTAGTCTCTAGTTTTTTTGTTTTTTTTTACCTCGGAAGAGCAATTGTGCACCATCAACCCGACCATTTTGGTCCAAAAAGCTGTCTTGTTTTAACGGCTCCCATTGTTATAAACCCAGAAATAGTCTGCTTCTACTTTTTAAAACTAACACTCTGAAGTATTGTTTCCGTTTTTTTTTGTTATTTCAATGTTAACTTCAAGCATGGACTTGCATACTATCACTCTGCATGTGATAGACAATACACTCAATGCTAGCTGCTGTTGCCCAGCTCATTCTAGAGAAGCTTCTGCGGATGCACACCTGAAAGAATAGGACTGGCCGGAAAAGGTGCCTGTGCCATTTGGGAGAATAACCCGTAGGGGTGCCACGTATTTTATTAAAAAGCTACATCTGATTAAGTGAAGACACAGAAAACTCCCAGAAGCCTTCACTTCTTCCAATTTTCTGCTGTGATTTCTGGCTTTGGAGGCCATTGTTTCAAACATATTTTTGCCCCCTTTTTTTGCATCACAACAGGCGCGCGTTGCTGAGTGTCTCCTTCTTTAAAGTCCATGCTTGAAGCCACGAAGAACATGCACTTAAAACCACCAATAAATACATTTTTCACACAGTTGTGCACACCTTGCCCAGAAAACTGTCCTAACGGTCCATGAGTTTCCATCTGGTCTTCTGAATGCTTCGCGAGGGTATACATGTATGGGGTTGCTCATTGTGGTCCATAACATTTCAAGTTTTGTGCCAAGCTGTATAAATTTCTTCAGCCACATCTTCAGTGTGCATTCACTAACGGCACTTTTTTAGCCTTTGCTCCGATTTATGACTTATACATTTAAGTCGTAGGGGATATAATTAACAAACGTTTTAGTTCCAGTTCCAAAATTAGTTTGCAACCAAAAAGAAGTAGTGAAAAGAGATGTCCCGTGACTGACGAAGACCCACAAATCACATGAAGCAAAACACTATTTTAATTTTCAGCCCAAATTGTGCGGTTCTGGTTCACAATAAAAACAAATGAACAAAAAACGATGGGCGGAGCAGTGTCAGCCGCATACTTGGTAGCAACCATATGTGGTTACAGTACCAAGAAGGCAGCTCTCACTGCCCCTGTCCTCTTTTTATTTGTTGATTGTGTTTTTATTGTAAACAAGGACGGTAAAATTCGGGCTAAAAATTTAAATAGTATTTGCTTCATAAAAGATTTGTATAAGGCAATACGTCGATATAGGAACATCACTTTTCACTACAAAATAGTTTTAATTAAACACCGAATCACATACGAGCTTTGTATTTGTTATGTACATTTATTTGTCCCTGCAATGCACACTTTTTTTTATAGTTTTGTTTCACGTTTCCTTTTTTTTTTTACTATTGAAGCTTAAAAGAAAAAAGTCAACGTGTATTACAGCCAAAAATTGGTGCACATTATTGACAGTGAAGCTAAAGAAACTAAAGATGAAAAGGAAGAACTGCGCTAAGAAAACAAACGATTGAAAAAACAAGAAGCGGAGCTCAAAGCTAAACTGGAAGATTGGCAAGGTATAGAACAATACACAATGAATCAACGCCTAAACCGATGGCGTTTGGAGGGAATAAATTGTCTAAAGCTTAGCCTTCATTTCCACACGACTATATATATGTTTGGAAATGGCTTGAAGCTCGACTTGAATTTAGCTCTTAGGTAGTCGTAGATACCCCTAATCTTATACATTTTGTCTCCATCTGGTTGTTGCGTGTTATCCTTAAAATGTAATAGTCTCAGTAACAACAGAAAACGATCCTGCGACATTATCTTTCGAAATGCAGGTGTAGATAAAAGGTTTGCGTCGACCAATAATCGTTGATCTTATTTTTTTTTGTAAAGGGCATCAACATCACCACTGCAAAAAATAAATTTCTTCAAAATCAATTGGTACCCATTTATGCAGTTTCCACTTTTCTTGCGTAGTCTTAACAAAAGTATGATTTATTTGTCTCGATGGCAATCATCTTCACAACTAGGTTGTGAACAAATATCTGGAGATAATCCAACTCTGTTGCGTCATCGGCCAGTTTGCACGCATCGGAAAGCCCACTATCATTGGCATCAAATGTAAATAGTTTAGGAGTAAACTTCTTACTTTTCCATTTTTCAGCATTTATTTCACGAGTTGTTTTTACTTTTCTTCGTTTCGGCAGAGGAGCTCCATTATCGACATCACTTTCACTCGTGCTGTTTTCATCGGGTTCGCGTGCACCATCATCATCACCATTGTCGTCGCTATTATCCAAATTTCTTTCACTTTGACTTGATTCTTGATCATTGTCGTCATCCTCCGATTCTTTGTTGGTCAAAATTCGGCTTGTTTCGTCGTACAAGCGAACACCATGCCGACTGCGTCCACGAACCCCCATCTTGTTTTCAGACGATTTAGCCGATGCTTTGTTGGGGCTTGCATCGGCCTGGTAATTTCCAGCAACAATTCTGTAGGCTATAAATAGACAAAGAAAAATTCCCCGTGCAGCTAACAGATGGCAGCACCTACCTGCCAAGGCTCAGCTCGCGACGTACTGCAGCAATTCAAAATTGGCGAACGTGTATAAATGGCATTACTGCCTGTGGGACGAATGTAGTTGACGTTTATATACGTCTTTACTAGTGAAAGGGTTAATAGCCATAAAACTATAGAGAAATCTACCTGTCTACTATGCACAGCAGTAATTGAGCTATCGTTTTAACAATGACTTGTGACTCTGTTAATTTCTTTTAACTTCATCTTCAAATATTACCAATTAGAAGTGAAATAAGGAAATTGAGTCTGTATTTATAGTTTATAATTACCATATGGTAATAGGAGTTTCTCATTGTTTTTGTTGTCGGTTTGTACACTGTTCCCCTATCTGTGGCGCTAATGACCAAGCTGTCGACGCGCCATTAAGCCTCATCTCCCCCCCCCCTATCTGTTGGATAATAATAGCGTTCTTTATGTGCAATCACAATGTCATATGGGGAAATTTTTAGCCTATTAGGAAATGTCAACTTTGCAGGTAGCACATCGTTTTGTATTTGCACTAACAAATATAACGTAAAATGACTCATTGCTATGAAAAATTTGATAAAATGGGTTTGACTGTAAACACAATGGATTAAATGACTCTACGGGTACTCACACTTTCTTATTTTTCGTCATCTTTTTTGCCTTCTCTTTTTTCAGCCAGAGGAGGCAATGCATACTTAGATGTTAATGATGCAGTTGATGTAGATTCTGGACTTAAATCATAACTAAAAGAATTTGTTAGTAATTACTCGCCTTCTTCACTGGATTTGGCGTGCCACACATTTGCATCAAGTTCATGTTTCTTATATTTTTCCAATAGCCTGTATTCACCACTTCTGTGCAGGGCTTGTATTACTTGGGTGTACTGAAACATCACCAGTGAATGCAACCCCTGTTTTTTTAAACAAATTCTGAGTCATTTTGGTAATAATGTTGGCGTTGCAGTCCTACACTTCTGCGAACAGTTTGTCATATGCTGTTTGATTTTTAAATGTTTATGTTTTTGGAAGTATGCTGAGAACTTTAGACACGTTTCGTCCATTGCATTCCACTTTTCTGTATAAGTGTCGAAGTCCTCCTCTTCGCAGTCAACCAATCACACGATGTAAGTATTGCTCGAAATGTAACCAAATACGTTCTCGGAGGATTTCTGTAGCGATTTTTTTGGCACACCTAGTTCGTTTAATTTTCGCTACATATTGTCTTTACATGTTAAAGCATAAAAGGCTTATTGCACACCATACTCATTGCTTTTGTGATGCTTTTCTCGTCATCTGTGTCGTACACTTTTAATTTGCTTATATCTGGGCATGAACTAAGAACTTCGCAAATAAATAGATAATACGTTTGGAAATCTCTACAAAAATATATTACTGCAGGGTCTATAAAAACAGAATTTTACCCGTTTATTCGCTGGGCACTTAAGTTTCTATAGGTGAGGAAAGTAACATAATCGCCAATGTTGTACGTAGTGTCTACACCCAGTACGGCGTTATTAGTACCTTGTGCACAAAACCGTTATAGTATATCCTTTACCTGCTGTTTTGTGTACAATACTATCAGTGGCTGAGAATGAATGTGAAACGCTTGTATGAATCTTTCGTCTATATTACGTTGATCAAGGAGTTTGCACATTACTCGATAAATAGGATCGTCTGTCTTTTCTTGGTCAACTTTTTTTTTTTCAGATTGTAAAGCTGCTGCCTACTTCTTGCCTCTTTTGATTGTGTGTGCTGTCATACACTCCAACAGCAGAATCAAGTGTTTCTGTGTACACTTGTTTGCGTGTCTTTCACTGTTGAGTGATTGACTTGATTGCATCAATTGTTTTGTTATCAGTTCGTATGTATGGTCGAAAATCATTTTTGCTGTTTCCGTGAGGCCTTATTTCTAGCATGGCAGGCTTTCCAGTCCACTGGTACTGTAGCAGTACACAATGTAGATTTTCTTTCGTCATATCCTCAATATGGATTTTACTTACTATAGCCACCAAACGAGAAAATTGTGCATTACTTTTGCTTTTGTTATATATTTTCGTAACTTTGTATAGAAAGCCACTAGTATGGTTGACACATTTGTACTTTCTCCCTTGTCGCTCCAAAGGATAAAAAGAAATCCCGTTCTCTGTTGATTATTAAAGAGTAATGGTAAAAGCATTCGCCATTCATGGGATATTTTAACCATTTTTAATGCGGTTTTCTTTGTCTGGGTGCACCTTGATGGCGGAAGGAGAGTCGGAGTAGATTTCGGGATTAGCTTGCGTCGAATTGACTCTTATTTCTTCCGTGTCGTCTTTTGTCCTTGTGTTTCCCCTTGTCTGAGTCAGAAACGGATCCGGGATCGGATCCGGGATTAGTTTGCGTAGTGACCGAGTCTTTGTCCGTGCGCGCTCTTCTTAATCTTTTGTTGTTGTAGTTACCGGAACTTCATTATCTTCGCCTTAATTGTATTCTATTTCTGCAGTGTTGTAATGGCCAAGAATAAATCCTGTCTTTAGAAATTGATCTTCCCTGGATGAGTTAAACCCCATTATAGGAATTAATCCCGTAGGGCTAGTGTTAACCAAACATTTGGCAAGAAGAATCGGAATTTCTATGCATTGTGGCAAAAATTTGCCACTCTGTTCAGGATAGACTGGATGGAGAAGTCCACAAATTTTTATCTTGCTGTTGTTTGGCAAAACAACATCTCTGTACAAAGAAACTGGTACCTCTACGTAATATTTTTGGGGTGTCGGATTCCAAATAGATCTTGGCTTTTCGGCCGTTTCGTCATCTGAAGAAATATTCATCATTGCAATATGCTCAGTTGTAACGTTATAATTTTCGAAATAACTCCTTGTTCTGACCGTAATTTTCCCAAGCATCGAAAGGTAATGGAGACAGGTTAAATTTGAGATCCCCTACTTCTAAAATTTGGTCTGAACAATTTAACTTAAAAAATCGTAACCCAATAAAATGTGGATTTCCCACAAACTGCCATCGGCAACGAATCTAAACTGCTGGTTTGTGGAAAACCACATTTGCTTATTTCAGCGATCAACGTTTTTTCTGCTGCTATCCTTTTTCCATCGACACCTACTAAATTTACGAGAGTTACGGTTTCGACTTCGTGACGTTTAATTTGTGGGTTCCATAGTAATTTTGTGCTGTTGAGAAGTCGATGAGCGAAACTCCTGCTCGCTGTCCAAAAGTGCTACTTTACTTAGATTGCCGAAATTAAAATTTGGATGAAGCATTGGGTGAGCAGATTTGGAGTTGTAGCCTACGCAATGGATGCGAGCGTGAGCCTTTCTGTATCGTCGTTCGTCGTGTTCCTTGGATCTAGTTCCGACAGTAGCCCTTTAGTGTCAATCTCCGCCGCTATATTGAGTTGGTGTGGGGTCGGGTTGCTGGATGGCTTGGATTTCGCTTGTTCCTGCGTCTTCCTTGTTTCTTCTCATTTTCTCCGTTTTTTAAAAATAATTTCTGGGTTTGAAATGCTGTCCCGATAAATCGGACAGAATGTTGGTGCTGTTACAGACGGAATTAAACGAATATGTAGTTTCCTTTTTTGTTGGTTACGGTTGGATATCTCGATTGCTTCGCCGGGATGAATTAGGTGCGATTTTCTTCTGTTGATGTCTGATGTCTTACGGAATTCGGCTGTCCTGTAGTTTCCTATTAATTATACTTCGGGCCATTAAGCCTCAATTCACACCCCCCCCCCCCCCCCAGTAATCAGTTCCACACTGGTTCCACAGGCGAAGGTTTTCATTCTTGTTGAAACAATTTCATTAGTGTATCCATCAAGACGAAGCGAAATTTTAGAAAGTTTCATCTCGACCTTTAATTTAAATTCTCGTGACATGTTGTCTCGGTCTCGACAAGAAAAATCTGGGCTCGTTTCAACTCATTTTTGCGCTCGGCTTTCTGGACTACCTCGACTTTTTTCTCCTTACAATGTTGCTATTATTAAAGATGGGAAATACGCAACAAATTATACTTTTTAGTTTGGTTTTGTATCTGGATGGTCGCCTCAAGGTCACGATTGGTAACTTTCCTATACTGGCAAAAATGGTTTGTGGCGTGTTCAGTATTGCGTCCACCTCGGTTCCAACCGAATGCTCATTTTTCAATGCTTTTTTGACGATCCGGAAGCACGTAAAACTCGGAATCCGCTAAAAGTGTTCTTTGTTTGAAGTAGAGGAGTTTACGCGAAGTAGCAAATGATCTTCGTAATGTTGCTGCAAAACTTTTGATGTTAGTGATAACACTAACTGCTTGAATCTTATCATTTAGCTTCAATTCCTCCCCCCCCCCATACATTCATGTTAATAGCTTTCTATTAAACTATTTTTAGGGATGTTGGTGAAAATAAAAGAAAATTGCAAGTATTGCAATAAATATGTGTATTTTGCAGTAAAATCAATAAATTTGTGGGTGGACGTAATTGTAAAAATAAGGAAACCTCCTGGCAGGTCTATTCCCACAAGGACATGTTAAAAACAATATTTAATTTTTGACCAGTATATTGCTGGTGTTAGTCACATTTATTTTGTCATCTTAGTCGAGCAGGTATAAAGACTGAAACACAGTGGGGCTGGCTACCTTCACTAATGTGTGGACCGAAAACAAAACTCGCGCATGCACTTCTGTGGTGGCTGGTGCGTAACGAATAACCTGTATTTTACAGTTTTTACCTGAGTAATACATTGTATCTCCTTCTGTATTGTTTAAATGACTTAGCCTACTTTTCACGGGTGCGTTTGAGTAGAAGAAACTAACCTTAAGTAGGAGACTATTCACGCAAATAAAGTATTAGCTCTGCCTCCCAAAAACCTGAAATATAAGCAGGGCTCAAATTATGCGAAAAAATTGTGTAGCACAAAATGCTCTACTAAATACAAATTTATGTAACAATCCAAAAAAAATTATTAGCCAACTTTTTTTGGTGAATAATTTATTTAGTAAAAATTAATTAAAAAATAAAGACTGGATTTTTTGCTGTGGATTTCTTTATTCCAAATGACAGTGGTAGTCATTTCATTTTCCTTTCTCTTTAATACGTTACGTTCAATAGATCATGGCCTGATACACTTAAGGCTATATTTATATTGGCCTTTTCTTCTGTCTCTGAGATGAAAGGTGTAGTGTCTGGGTATACACCCAGGCACAGTTATCTCTACTGGCCTTAGTCAGCTAATTGTAGGTTATACCTATTGGACCCTACGGGCATTGATGCATATGTTATGTACATGCACTCTGAGTAATGTCAGAGTGCATCTTGGTCAGGTTATAAAGTATAAGGTTGACTAAGGTTATAAAGGTATCAGCCAGGGCCCATTATCTTGGCTGCCTGTTTGTCCAACACCTGACTCGCTAGTCATTCCTTAGATTTAGCTCCTCTAGGTTAGACGTTACTTAAACCCACACTTGGCATGAATATAGTATTGACTTACATATACTATATTGGCGACGAGGATGGGATTTGAAGCTGCCTTCTGAATTCGAACGTTGTCTTTGTAGAAACGCAATTAGCAGAACCATTTTAAGAATCAATTTGAAGCGTTTAGTGCGGAATGTTGCACGCTCGCGTGTTTAGCACTTGTTAATGCAACGCAACGATTTAAGCCTATAATATTTTAACATTGTTTGTAGGTCAAATATTATTGATACTAATTACTGCTTTTTACTTACAATTTATCAACGTACGCAACTTTCCGTGTACATTTTTCCGAATTCCTGAACAAGTTCGACACCTCGGTTTAACTAGTCCGTACGTTTTTATAACTCTTTCTGTAGTAACAACACTTGCAATTATTGAGTGCATTCACCAAGTGTGAACGGGAATTTCGAGGAAGCATCACGCACGATGCAAACATTTTATTATTTAACACAGGGCCCAAGCACTCAACAAATATTTTAGCAATCTGCTACTAATTTTCCTAGTCATTCCTTTCAACAACTGACAATTCTCACGTGCTGCTACAACAACGTTAATGTCAACCAATAGCTAGAACGAGCTAGAGCTTTATTTTACTCAGTCCTCGTTGTTCACGTTATAGTTCAGCCATTATTAACGCTTTCCCCAACTACAATGATGTACCGTGAATCGAGTATTAAACGCCCAGTTAATGCTAACGCTCAGACCCCTAAAATGCTTACCCTCTGTGGGCTGGGGATAGAATAAGCCCACCGTACCCCTGCGTGTCGTAGAAGGCAACTAAAAGGGAACCCAAGATCACGGTTTGCTAGTGTGCCAAGGGTCTGCATGGCGGAGGGTTTTTTGGTCCGTCTTTAACACTAGCAACCTCAACACTACGGTTTGCGAGTGCGCCTACAATGTGTATGGCAGGCAAGTTTAACACCTGTCGGAAAGAGGTGAAGGTACATCCGGATAAACCGGGCCCGGGGTGGCTGCTTAGAGGATGTTTGGTGGTTTGAATCCCCTTTTGGGTTTGATTCCAATTTGCCCGTTTTGGCCACTGGGCTTTTCATCCTCATCCCCCAGCATGTTGGCCGTGTGCTGCAACCTAGTAATCTGTGGAGGCAGAGATCCTGGCTCTCGGGCTTTGGCGCCTTATTCCGGAGGACGGGTGGCCTGGGCGAGCCGGCCTAAGGTCAATCAGCTATGACCTTTCGGGTCCTGTCGATGTGGGGAGGCAGCTTGTGCGTATCCATCTGAATCGCGGACCCGAACTGTTTGGGTTATCGACGGAGGTGGTGTGTACAGCTTCCTTGGTGGCCTCGCCTCTCCGGGATAGACGGCGGTGTTAGCTTCCGCCGCGACTCATGTTTTGCTTTCAATGGCAACTACTTCCCCCCCACCCCCGAAAAATTTTCTTCCCCCAAAATTCTTCCCCTCCTCGCCGCACTAGCAAGCGTCAGAGAAGGGAACCCAAAATGGTTGGGCCTGGTGCCCAGTTACCAGACTTTAGTCAAAATCGGGACCAAGTCCCGAAGTTCCTGGTGGTGACAGGCGAGGGCCGAGATGTTACGCAACTCGGTCCATTCGCTGTACACAAAGCCCTAAAAGGGATCTATGGTTTTTATCCGAAGAGTGTCTCTCGGCTCCTTGCTGGGGATACCTTGTGGAGGTTGCAGACGATGGTCAGGCGAAGAGGCTTTTGAAAGCGAGTGCACTGGGGTCATGCCCAGTGCATGTCGAGCCGCATCGTACTTTGAACAGCAGCAAGGGGGTCGTGACATCCTTCGATTTGAGGGGTCTCAGTGACGATGTCATCCAGGGCGAACTCAATTCACAGGGTGTTACAGCTGTGAGGCGTTTGACACGGAAAGGCGAGAATGGTGCCCAGCTAACTGAGACCTTTTTCCTGACCTTTGATACGCCAGTTGCACCGCAACACATTACTGCCGGTTACCTGCGCTTGAATGTCAGGAGTTAACGTACCGAATCCGATGCGGTGTTTCCGCTGTCAACGCTTCGGCCATACCAGCGGCTCGTGTAAAGGTAGGCCTACCTGTGTTTCCTGTGCTCAGGCAGCGCATGAAGGCTCGACTGTGCTGTCCCGGAGCAGTGCGTCAACTGCGGTGGTCAGCACCAAGCCTCTTCACGGGACTGTCGTGTTTATGTTGAGGAACGTCAAGTGCAGGAACTAAAGGTGAAGGACGGGCTTTCCTACTCGGAGGCCCGAAAGAAAGCCAAACTATCGGCACCGGCAATGACACGTTCTTTTGCGCAGGTGTGCAGTGCGCCATTGCCTGGCCCAGTTAGTGAATCTGCTGATTTGGCAGATTTACGCGCTGAGCTCAGGTCTTTGACGAGGACGGTGGGCATGCTTGTTACTTTGTTGACGCTGCAACATCCATCTCTGCAGGGTCTTTTGGGTCCTTCGGACCCGGTTGCTGCCTTGCCGTCTACATCTGCCCAGCCTGCAAATGCTTCTGCTCCTGCTGCTGTTTCTGCTGCTGCATCTCTTCCCAGGCAGGTTAAGGCTTCAGCTAAGCCTCCGCCTGTCCGGAGTGAACCACAGAAAACGTTGAAGAAGAAGGCTCCTGCTGGTAAAGCCTCAACACCACCCTTGAGGACGTCGCCACCAGGAAATGTGGTAAAACGGTCGTTGAACGGCCAGCTTGCTAAGGGGTCCATTGTGTCCCCTCAACATCTTGATACTACTTTGCCCATAGAGCAGGGAGAGATTTCCTGTTCCAATTCTCTGGAACTTTTTCCTCCTTCCGAGGACAACTTCGTTCTGAACCTCACTCCATCTTTTGATTCTGGTGAGGATTCGAATGTTTTCGGATCGCCCAGAGGAGGAGTTGAGGAGAATGATTCAGTCTTCAGCCCGCCCTAATGCCTGTGCATGCCATCGTTCAGTGGAACTGCCAAAGTTATCGGACCCATGCCGAAGAGCTGCGGCTGCTTTTGTCGCATTGGCAACCTCTGTGCTGCTGCCTACAGGAAACCTCCTTTAAGGCGTCAGATAATCCGGTTGTTCTAGGTTGTTCTGTCTACCGTCTGAATGCTGACCCTGTGCCACGTGCACATGGTGGTGTTGCACTGCTGGTTCAACACTCTCAGCCACATGCCAGTGTGCCTCTGCACACTAGGCTTCAGGCGGTAGCAGTTCGATATTACTGTCTGTTCGCTTTATTTGCCACCAGATGAGGTCTTTGGGGTTGGTGACCTGGAGGACCTGGTCCGCCAGCTTCCTGCCCCTTTTCTGTTGCTGGGCGACTTTAACAGCCACCACGTGCAGTGGGGGGGGGGGGGACCTCATACTGACAACAAAGGGAGGATCCTTGAGTGGATGCAGAGGGGGTCCGTCTGCATCCTGAATGATGGAGCCATGACTCACTGTAATCTGGCCACAGACAATTGGTCAGCGGTGGACTTAGCCTTCTGTTCGCTAGCCATCCTGGTTCATTTCACTTGGGCTGTCACTGCCGATCTGCATGGGAGCGATCACCTCCCCATTGTGTTGTCCACAACACAAGGGGGTTCTGTGGCCTCCAGGCCAGCTCGGTAGGCCCCTAAGCAAGCTGAGTGGTCAGCCTTTGCTGGGGCTGCTGAGCGTGCGGTTGAAGGCTTTTCTGATGTGGATGAACTTTCCACTCATTTCACTGATGTGGTCCTTGCTGCTGCTGTGCATTGCGTGCATTCACGGTGAGCCCCACTACTGAAAACTTTGTGGCCTTTAAACACTGCCGTGCTCGAGCCCGGTATGTTATCCGTGAGGCTAGGCGTGCTTCGTGGTTGGCTTATATTTCGTCAATCACCCGTTCCACGCCTTCTCGGCAAGTGTGGAGGAAGGTGCGCCAGATCTCGGGAAAGAACGTGCCTTCCCTGGTGTCGCAGTTAAAGGTAGCGAATGCCGTGATCTCTTATGTGCGGGATATCGTCGATTGTCTTGCGTCTCCATTTGCGCGCGTCTCGAGTGATGACCATTATGATCCTGGTTTCCTCGGGATTAAGCGTAGAGAAGAGGCTCATTCTCTTGACTTTCGCTCCGATGGGCTAGAGGAGTACAATTTACCGTTTACCTGGCAGGAATTTGTTTCAGCTTTGTCCAAGTCGCATGACTCCGCCCCGGGGCCTGATGATGTTCACTATCAACTGTTGAAACATCTGCCTCTTGCCTCCTAGCAGTTCTTGCTGGGGATGTTCAACCGTGTGTGGGCAGAGGGGTCTATTCCAGCAGCGTGGAGGACAGCAGTGGTCATCCCGATTGTAAAACCGGGCAAAGACCCTACTTCTCCTTCCAGTTATCGCCCAATCGCTGTGACTAGCTGTGTCTGTAAACCTATGGAACGGATGGTTAGTGAGCGGTTGGTGTGGGTGTTCGAATCGCGGGGATTCTTATCTGCATCACAGTGTGGGTTTCGGTCAACTATCGATCATCTAGTTGCCCTTGAATCAGATGTGAGGGAGGCTTTTCGCCTGCGTCATCTGGTTCAGGTTTTCTTTGACTTGGAGAAGGCTTATGATACGACCTGGCGTTATGGAATTCTTCGTAGTCTCTATGACTGTGGCTTGAGGGGACAGATGCCGCTGTAGCTTTCCGCTTACCTCTCAGGCCGTTCTTTTCGCGTTCGTGTCGGGGCGACTCTTTCCCGCCCGTTTGTCTTGGAGAATGGTGTGCCTCAAGGAGGTGTTCTTAGTGTCATCTTGTTTGCTATAGGGATCAACCCCGTTGCTCAGCAAGCTGCTGTTCCCCAGTCATTGTTTGCCGATGACTTCGGCCTGCAATTTCGGGCAGCTCGCATGCAGACCTGCAAGCGGCAGCTACAGCTGGCGATTAACAAAGTCCAGACCTGGGCGGTCAGTAATGGTTTCCGGTTTTCTCCGGACAAGACTGTGTGCGTCCACTTTTGCCGCTAACGAACACTGCACCCAGATCCTTGCCTGTACTTGGGACAGGCACAAATTCCTGTTGTCCCACAGGCACGTTTCCTGGGTCTGGTGTTCGATTCCAGGTTATCTTGGCTTCCACACTTTCGTCAGCTTAAAGACAAGGCTTTGCGGGCACTTAACATCTTGCGGCTCCTGTCGGTCACTTGGGGTGCCGATCGCACTGCCATGTTGCGCCTCTACCGAGCCCTTGTCTGCAGCAAACTTCATTATGCGTGTATGGTCTATGGTTCGACTCGACTCTCCAGATGTTGGGCACTGTACATCACAGTGGCCTGCGTGTGGCGACTGGGGCATTTCGAACTTCTCCAGTGGTCAGCCTCTATGCTGAGGCCTCGGAGCCACCTTTGGCCATTCGTCGGCGACAGCTTGCCATTCAATATGCTGTGCGTTTGCGTGCTGTGCAATCCAGTCCTGCTTGGACCATGGTTTTTGGGCAGGGTGGGTAAGGGTGATTTCCGCGATAGGCTCCAGCAGCCCTGTCAGGAGATAGCCTTTGAAATGCCCTGCGTCTTGAGGCTTGGGAGAATGCCAGTTGCACCTTGGCTTGTCCCAAGTGGCAGTTTCATTTTCTCTCTGGCGTCCCTCCCGAAGGGTTCCACTCTACCAGCAAGGTACTTACAGGAGTTCCGGCGGCTGAATTCTCAGTTCGCTGGTTATCAGCGCCTGTTTACTGATGGGTCGAAATCTGCTGTTGGCGTGGCGTGTGCTTGTGTATGTAAGGGAGTAACGGTTGCCCATCGCATTCCATCAGGCTTTTCTGTGTTTTCTACAGAGCTTTTGACTCTTGGTTTGGCGGTGGAATGGATCCTTGACCTTCAGGGCTCGCATTTCATTATATTTAGTGATTCCATGAGTACCCTGGAGTCCTTGGCGAAATACAATCCTCGGAACCCCTTCACACAACGTGTTCAAGCTTTGCTTTCCCGCTTGCCTGGCCAGCAGAAGACCGTGCTTTTCTGCTGGATCCCGGGCCATGTTGGTCGTCGTTTCCATCTTCCGCATGACATTGCGCGTCAGTTGGGCGATAAGTCTGTCCTCCTGTCCGGTGTTTTTCAATTTTTGCAGGAGGTACAGATGTATGACAAGATTTAGATTAGGGGTTTGAATAACGTCTTTGTAATGTGTGGTGCAGTGGGAACCCGGACCACTGCACTGTGACTGAGTTAGAATTGGCATCTCCAGGCCCAGCATCTGTGAAATCGGCAGTATACTGATATAGATATTTACGAAAGACTTACATATCACTTTTTGCTACAAAGATAGCAGAAATATAGTGGCATAACAAAGAAAAATCTCAAATCTGTGCTATTACTCATAGATTTTGGTAGATTGGATTTTGCTGCAAAGACGTAAGAAAAATGCATGGTTATTAAATACAGTGGCACGACAACAGAAAAATACCGTATTTGTGCTATAACTCGGAGTCTGCGACAGATTGAATTTTGCTGCAGGCAGAAGAAAATGCATAGTTATTAAATACAGAGACATGGGAACAGAAAAAAATACCAAATCTGTACTATTACTTATAGCTTTCAGATTGAATTTTGCCACAAAGACACATGAAAAATGCAGTGGCATAACAATTAAAAGTATAGCACCATAGCATGGCACCATAACATCTCTGTAATGTGTGGCGCAGTGGCAACCCGGACCACTGCACTATGACTGAGGTTGGCGCTAATCACCAAGTTGTCGACGCGCCATTAAGCCTCAATCTCTCTCCCCCCCCCCCATAGCATGGCGAAATAAGACAGGCTAAATACTTAGTGGATGCCTGAAATTCGTGTTTTATCCAATTGCAGAATTTCCGTTACCTCTTCCATTGTTTGTCAGTGTGTGGGATTTTAACAAAACCTAATATCGCGGAATTTGCAGAATCAAGGATTTTTCACAGAAATATGCACAAATAAAGTACACCAAAAAAAAGTGAGATTGTTGCATTAAGGGTTCCAATTTGTTTAATTTTTTTAAAACTATTTAAACCCATAGTAAAATGTGCCTTTCAACCTTTGGGATTGTCCAATTTTGTGTCGTGGTGCAGGACTATAGTGGTTGCAGAAAGTGACGCAGAAAACAAGATTTTTTAACAAATGCTAGGCAAAATCATTTATTCCTTTTTCTCAACTCCTGAACAGTGAAAATAACTCCACCATCGGTTTAAGAGATGTGAACTCTGTGCATAAGCCATATTTCCATACTTAATGTTTTTCTCCGAGAATTGCTTCACACTGAGGTGTACAACTTTTGTTAATATCATGTTAACGTTGTGGTCTATGATCAAGTCGTTGACCTGGCCTGGTATTGACCTAATGTCTTGTTCTTGTAGTAAAACACCAGCTCTTAAAGAACTTACGTTTTTTAAGTCCATCAACATTTGTAGGAGTCTCAGTTGTGGTCGAGTTATCTTGACAATCTGCTATAGGATTTGTGGAGTTAGATGTTGTTTGATAGTCTTGTTGACTATGAGTCGCTGAGCCGGACGGTAGTTGCGGGTCGAGATATTTTACCGTTTTGTTGACTATGAGTCGTCGAGTTAGATGAAGGTTGTTAACGATGACACAGCTGATCATCTACTACACCAAAACAGTAGTTGTGATTTGTTGACGATTATGATGGTTGTTGGATGCAGGTGGAAAGCAAAGATTCGTCTTGATATTCGACTTTCTTCTATGGATGGGTATGGCATGTGGATTCAGACTTCTGCTTCATTTTGGTGAAAAAATCGGGGCTGGTAGCATGAACACAAATTACAGTGTGAACAAGTTACTCGACCACCACCTGGAAGTACGAGTTGAGTGACAATAACCCTGTGCTCACGTGTAGTACTGGTCGACCTCAATAGTTGTAATCGTATTCAACAAACCCATACTTGTTCGATGACGGCTTTCAATGGTGCGAAGTCTTGAAGTCGGTTTGCTGTTCTCTACTTTTGTGTAATAGTAAAAAAACTTGTCTCTAGAATAAACTACCAGAAGTTGGAACACAGTCACGCAATCGTCTGTTGTGATGGCTATGCAAGTATAGATATGCTGTAATACGCGATGAAACGCTGCCAAAAACATGGCAGTATTAATACCTGCACCTCGGCAATAGCACATTACCCGCTGCCCACACAGTTTATCGCAATTGTCAGCAAAATACTTAACAAACTGTCTTGTCTGGTGATTTTCCAACAGATCCTCTTGAATTTGCTTCAGTATTTGCAAAATCTCCTTCTTCACAAAGTGTTTTAACACTTTGGTAAACCTATTTCCGTAGGCCATTCACCTTTGTTCTTCAAGAGCGATCCACATGCCAGGCGAACAGCAGCTTTATTTGGCCTATCACCATACACCTGCACCCATGCATTAAAATACTGCCCTGCATCATTAGCCATGAACACAGATAGGGTCAAAATACCTGTTTTTTCTCAGTAATTAAAAAGGATTCTACTAAAACAGTTTGGTCTTCTTGGTTACAAAGTAAACACCAAAGTTCCCTCTCCAAAATCATCCACAACCAACACAAAAGTAAGGCCAAAATTGTAGGGGCTATGTACCTTGCGTCGAATTGGTGCATGTGATATTATTACCAAATTCCACTATCATTCGTCTCTGAAAAGGAGTCTGAATACCACACAAAAATATCATAATCCTGATTTACTTGATCATCTTGTGGATTCCCGTAAAACTTGTAGTGGAGTACAAGATTTTTTTCCATCCAGGGCTTTTTAGCCTTTTATTTTTTTTAAAGAATGCCGAGACCCGTACATCATCCTGATGACGCTCACTGCTGTCCTTCAGTCCATAAGCTCTTTCAATGTTGTGGAAGTCCTTATTTTTTATACATTGGGTTTGAAAAAAATCATGGAAAGTGTCTCTTAACGTTTGTCCGATTTGGAGAAACACAATTCAGAACTGTGACCATAATGTGTCCTGTAAATGGGCACGGCTACTTCTCAATTATTGTCGGCGGTCACTTTCATCTGTGCTGTGCACGCCCAACCTACCTTACAAGAAGTTCTCTTATACGTATTGACTGAATTGTATGTTTCAATCCTGTTACAATAATAGTACAATACACTATTACCTAACCTTTTTTTCATGCTATGCCACTGTACAAACGATATGTGCTCTTTTTTTTCTATGGCCTCCTTCCAAGATGGATTTTTAATTCTTCCAATGGAGTTGCTGTAAATCCAAATTACTTTTCTTGACACAAGTACAGTGTTGCATTGCTTGGTTGTTCAGCTTCGCCGTACAACAAAATAAACCAACCTTTCTCATAACTGAGGAGCAGTGATATCTGTCAATAGTATTTTTAAAAACTATTGTATCATTACCTCTTTTTACTCCATGCTCTGGTATACGATAAATGCAGAGGCTCTGTTTGCAAGCAAACGACTTGACAGTAGTGAAAATTTCCCAGCTACTGGATTCCCGAAATTAAACATGTACCAAATCAGAGGAGTCACACATGGATGTAGGTACTTATTTGGGGTGAGCATAGTCGTGGTCTAGTTTCATTACCATCAACTGGGCTAACACAATCATTCGTGGATAATCTTCAAGCTTCAGCTTTCTTCGTCCTTGGGTAGTAGTAGTCAAAAGACTCCTACCTAAGGACAACCAAATACCTTATGCCAAAGTCTGAAGAAGTGTTCCTGGAACCCCCGGCTGGTGAATCCCAAGTCCAACATTTTCTTCTTACAGCATACAAGCGTTTTTGAAAATAGCTACTCTCAACCTTAGCAGCAAGCCCTCAGTTAAATCGTTCACTCGCCGGTTTTTCTTGTAAAATTTTAACATTAAAGCTAGAAAATCTTAGACTTGGTCATAAAATAACTAAGTCACTTTCCTCGTCGCATTGCTACGTTTAAGATGAAACAAAACCCAGCGCTGCGTTATATTCTATATTACAGACCTATGGCTTCACCTGTAGAGTGTGTCAAACAATTAGTATACAGCAGCACCCCTTATGTCCAGTAAGGAGAACTATGGAGGTGTCCTTTCCTTTATGGTCAAATGACATACAAGGTATTTTTTGAATCTCTGCTTCTTGAAAACATTTTTTGAAACCAGTGATGCGAAACTCCTTTGCATCTTTAATTGCCTTCAGTATGTCGGAGGCAAATGATATATATCACAGTTGTCTTTTTGCAACAATTGCTTGCTACACGTAGCAAATACGTAGTAGCAAAACGAATTTAAAGCTACTCAAATGCAAAATTAAGACTTTCCACAGCTACTAACTCATCTCCTCAACACTTGCGACTTGGATTGTGTCTTATATATTCCAAACATTTCATGATGTAACTGTACGATACAACAGTATGGACTGCATTAACACGAGTTTTCCACCGAGTGTCAAGAGAGTCGTTTCACAGTTAGCGTACGACAACTTGTCCTTCCTTGGACTGCTGCCATCGCACGTTGCTAAAGTTTTTTGCAACACACCAACAAGCAGAAGTAGCATCACATAGAACAAGATTTAAACAATGTACCGCACAGTGTACGTATGAAGCAAGTGGCTGACGTTCCAGGATTTTAGCACCGACACCGTTGTAGACGCCGCTCATGACCCTTGCGCCACCGTACCCTTGCCCTCGACAATTTATGTCCAAATTTAACGTTTCAGATGCTTGAGAATTTTTTCCTCTAATCCTGTTGCGCCTTCAATGGCTAAAAATATTAGTGAAGGCTTCAACTACTGTCACTGTTGGTAACTTTTGATTTAATTTCACATATCTAATCACAAAAAAACAGCTGGTCTACATATGCAGAATCGGTTGTGGTGTCTGCTAAAACAGTAAAATATTTCGTTTCTTTTATCTTTAATTTTGTAATGTTAGTTACTTATCACTAGCTATAACTATAATTTGATTTTGAATCTTATGACTAAGATGAGGCACTTTCCTTTTTTTTTTTTTTGTTATTTCCTCTCTACGTATGGTCGTATTTTCCCAGTAGTTGCATTGTAGCAAGAAAATTGCCACATGATTGATGTTCTGTGCTATCACTGTTGCCGCTAATTGTCGTGTTTTGTTTCGACGTGTGAAACACTACATCTTAGCAGTATTGTGAAATACTTGTCTTAATTCACTGCTGCGGGTGTTAATTTTCACTCGCTCTCTTCAGCGAAGATGTGGCAGCACTTACCAGTACTGGCACATGAGCAAATTGCCGGTTCACTTGTTAAGAGTTTAACAACATGTGATTCATTTTGTTTCATGCCACTAACAATGAATGCTTTTGCTGCTTGGTAAAAATGCCAAGCAGCAAAAGCATGTGTGCCAAGCAGCAGCAGTTTAACAACATGTGATTCATTTTGTTTCATGCCACTAACAATGAATGCTTTTGCTGCCTGATTGAAAGAATTGTGTCCGCCAACGACTTCTGAGATAGACGAGAAGTTTCACCCTTTTCCGTCCCAGTTGGTTTCTGATCAGCAAGCGCAGTATTCACAACATTCAATACTATTTCCTCAATCGGACAGTATTTGTATATAATAATTGGGTGAATTTTATCGATAGATGTCCGGTATTCATCTTTGAGGTTGTAATTACCGAGTGAATCGTATATGTAGAATTGTTGTAGGTTGGTTAGTACTAAAATCATGACGTCCACTGGGTGCTCTTTCCAATTGTTGGTTAATTTGATGACTTTGTTCATACTTTCCGTGGCATTTATTGTGGGCAGCAAATCTTGTTATATAATATCTTGCAGCATGCGTACTAATATCATCCAATAGTGAACTCTCAAAATATTCTCTGAAAGCTTCAGACCAAGTTGTTTTCGTTGATTAATTTTTTTCATCCATTTCTGCTTCATCGTTGCTGTTTATTATCTACTCAACATCGTATTTGTAAACCTTTTCATCAGCATGGGTGCCATCGTGCTTCTTTACCCAATATTCGACATCGCGTAGGATGTGGTTCTTAACAAAAAACCAAGGAAAGGTGTGGGTGATTATCCACAATTGGTACATAAATACCCCGTTCACGATCTGTGACAGCAGGAATAGTGGATGCCTTCTGATTCAGTCCTAATAAAGGAATGATTTCGGCAAAGAAACGCTCGTGATGCTTCATGTATTTCCTTTCATGCCACATAAAAAAAGCAACTGGAAAAATCAGGTTCCTTGACAACAGCAACATGGCGAACAGTAATAATTGTGTAGAAATCGCCTAACTAAAATGTTGTATCAATTCCGACTAGGATTCCTAAATCCCTCTTTCTGACAGACAGAAGTATGAGCTGCCGACCAAGCTGCAATGCTTCCGGCAACGCAAAAACAACGCACAACGACGGAAATGACTCAATAAACTGTATAGCCTAACTGAGAAGATGAATGTACTGAAGCTATAAGTAGGAATAATAGTAAAAATGCTGTTATTGCTGCGCAGAACGTTTTGGATTATCGGTATCGACGTCGACGTCGGATCGGTAAAAAGTCCTATCGGCCGATCCCTACAATGTACGTAAACAGGTTTAACAACACCCCCAAGTTCTCTAACAAACTGCCAATAATCGCTCTGTTTTGGCTTGTTTGGCTTGGAAAGTTGATTCCTTCTCACGCGGAAACAAAACTTGTCAGCTTGACTTAACCTAACATCCGTTAACTTTTAATTAATAAATCCTCACTGCCGATTAATTTGCCATCCTTGCGTGGTGAGTTACTTAAAAATAAGCCTAAAGCCTAGGCCTAAGCACTCTCGATCCATCCCCGAGTAGTAGTATTGCCACGCTACAAAATTCTTCTTGATAGAGGCCCAGTCTACTTTGACTGTCATTATTTGGACTAGTGCGGTTTACTTTTAAATGCAAGCATGGCAATACTACTACTCGGGGATGAATTGAGAGTGCTTAGGCCTAGGCTTTAGGCTTATTTTTAAGTAACTCACCACGCAAGGATGGCAAATTAATCGGCAGTGAGGATTTATTAATTAAAAGTTAACGGATGTTAGGTTAAGTCAAGCTGACAAGTTTTTTTGCTGACAAATAGATTTTTTTTAGACTCTAGATTTTAAGTTACATTTAGATTTAATTTTCGATTATTAGATTTTTTCGCCGCTCATGTACAATTCATTTGTAATACAACAATTCTTGTTCACAAGAATTTTGAATTTCCAAGTAAATAGTGGCGTCTGCAATTCGTTTTCTGTTCTCATTTTAATGTCGGCTGTGACGCTGACAAAATCCTAATCGACAAAGCGTCACGTGCTGTTAGCGCCGACAGCCAAGTGGCGTCAAATGATGACGTAGCAATTACGTATGAGTCACGTGACCCCAAAGTTTCTATTTCGAGCAGCCCGGAGCAGCAAAGACGCCGCGTCTGAAAACGCGTGTCGCCGGTGCAAATACACGAGGCGTCACAGCGCGTGCGAACAGAAAATTACGGCGACACGCGGCAAAAGCGCCCCGTGTAGATGCATCTTAAGGATAAAGCTAAGGATGTTGCTTCAACAACTCGCGTTGAATGACTTCTGATTGGACCCCCCAATTAGGCGATCCCTAATCATTTCGCTGTTAATATCTTTAATTTTAGTGAAGTCACAATACTTCATAATTAGCTTAAGTGCAGCTAAATATTCCCCGATACTCTCATCTGATTTTTGCGACCTTCTAAAGAATTTAAACGCTCAGATACCACGGAGGGTACTGGCTCGATGTCGTCTAAAACTTTTTTAACGAGTTCATCAAATGTTAATGAGTCGGGCAAATCAGGTGAAATGATATTCAAAATCCTATCAAACATTTTCTGGGCTACAGATGCCATTAGAAAATTTACTTGCTTGGTTGCTGGTATTTCTTTAGCTTTAAAGTAGTAACTAATTCGATTGGAGTATTTCTCCCATGTATCGGCCTCACAATCGAATTCCGAAAATAAACCAGCGGTTTTAGACGAACCCATGTTGACGTCGTCTTCACTATTACTAGATTCAAAATTTAAATTTAAATTAGAACTAACTTCGTTAACGCTTGCGTTCTACTGAATTATTTTCAGTTTCATTTTCGCTGCTAATTTTAGCAGTTTCAGGTGGTTTGCTACCGACACCTGTCTTTAGGGATCGACCGATACAGAAAAATACCGATCCGATCCGATATCGATATTTTCACACCTGTCCGATCCGATACAGATACAGATACCGATACACAGATACCGATACCGATGAAAAAAAAGGTTAATAAGTCAGAAGTCAAAATCTTATTACATCACGCTTTAATTAGTATACAAGAAAAGTAAATTTCTTAATTTTTTTATCAGTTCAATAGTAAATATCAGCATTCAAATTGGTATGCAAAAAAAGTAAAATTTCTATTCAAGTAAACTTTAGTAATTATAGTTAAGTAAGAAGTACAGTAACGTTGCATTCATTAATATTAATTCTGTTCATTAAATAAGACAATTACGCACATGCCATTATGCCAAACTGGGAACACACTTGAGTTCACTTCATTCAATGTGTTTTCGGCGAATTTTCAGTGAATTTGAAGGATACCTTCCTCCTTCTTCAGACTTGTCTAAGTGAAGAACACGTTCCTGGCTGCTTGGTCGTTCCTCCCATAGGCCAAGAAGCCAGGAGTGTGTTCCTCACTCAGACAAGCCTGAAGAAGGTGGAAGATATCCTTCAAATTCAACAAAAATTTGCAGTAAACACATTTGATGAACTGAACTCGAGTAAGACGTGTTCCTCCGTTTGTTCTGAACATGAACCTTTCGGCGTTTCGGCTGCTAATTCTGTTTAATAATCAAATTTCAACATTCGTAAGTTAGTATGCAAGAACAGCAACATTTCAATTTTTTCTGCCGATAGCCGATTCCTTTGTCCACTAGAAATAATGCCAGCTATGCTGAACAGTCGTTCAGACTCGACAGAGCCAGGAGGGGCAGACAGATACTTTTTTGCCAATTTCTGTAATGGTTTACTAGTGCTAACTTTCCAAAAGTCAAGGGGATCACTTTCAGTTGGCATTAGTGGGAGATCTAAATAATCTTGCAGCATCTTAGCGGCCTGCAGTCTATAGCTGCAGACACCTGCTCTTGGACCAGCGTTGCTGTCATTAGGAGGGATAGGGTCGTCATTTCTACCCTCTTCCTGGTTTTCCATTTGTTGCAGTTGCACCCGATTTCTGTTCACAAATCTACCCAACTTTGCTACAATTCCTTGCTTTTCAGGCTGCTCTGCAGCATTTGGGACTTCTGCAGGTACTGGTACTATAGGCACGACAGCAGCAGCTTTTATCAGTTGTTCTAGTTCTCTTACTAGATCCTGCTGGGCTTCTAGGGATGCTTCATTATTTGCAAATCCATTAAGTTTATAGCGTGGATCCAATATTGTGGCTTTGGCCATATGGAAAACAAACTCACAATTTCCAAGTCTACTCTGAAGGGACTGTAACAGTTCTGCTCTCATGGTTGCTACCCCTTGCTCAACTTCTCTAGGTTGCAACTCCTGCTTTAGTACGTTTACTGTCGGGATAGCTAAACTGATGGATGCAGAACGATGCGACAACAATTCAGTTGTTTCTTTAAAAATCTTGAGTACATCACACAGGGCCTTAACTAAATTCCACTGCCATGGAAGGAGATGGAATTGCCAATCGTTTTCTTCTGATAATGCAGCTACGACAGCTCGTTTTTGTTCTACGAGTCGCTCAAGCATCAAGTAAGTGCTATCCCACCTAGTAGGTTCGTCCTGCATTAACACATGCTCTGCCAAATTCAGCTGACCCTGCAGAGCTTTTAAAGTGCTTGTGGCTTTAGGAGATCGTTTGAAGTGTCCAACAATTTTACGACAAATTACGAGCACATCATGTACGCTTCTTTGGGTTAACAAGCCATCTTTTATCACAAGCTGTAATGTGTGCAATAAGCAGCCCTGCAAAATATGAGAAAAATAATGATATTGCCTTCATGTGTTGTAACTTGTTGGTTGTTAAACTTAAAAAAAAAATTAATTTCTAATAAAAAAATCAGATGAATATATTATCATCTGAGCACTGAGTTGAATAATGAATAACAGCTAGGCTACCTCGTGTAGAAAGTCTGTTTCATCCAATCCCGCAATCATATTCGACGCATTGTCTCTTTGTATTAAATGAACTTTCCCACTAATGTTCCAGCCTTCTATCATATTTTCCAATTTGTCTTTAATGGCAACTCCTAGACATTAAAAATATGAACATACGTTGAGTATCACAAATAAATCCGATTTTTTTTTTATTCTGAAGAGGAAAATTTCCTCAGGAAATTCAGTGATTTGTGAGAAACTTGTTAGCCGTATTTGACACTCTTAATACAAAAAAAGGCCATTTCGTATTACATTTTCCCTCTCAAACGACTAAGCAATTTTTCGAATGATAGGCTATGTTTATGTTATAAAACAAACACTTATTTAATAATTCATAATTGCCTTGGTGACCGTTATTTTCGAACTGACAACTGTAACCCTAGATTATCAGTTTCAATTCGCAAACAACGGTCGCAATTAATGCGTAAGTGTTTAACTAATTTATTACTTTATGCGAGCCAACTAAAAACAACTTAAAATGCTTTGTTTAGGCCAAAAAAAAATATCTTTGGTTCCTGTAACCCGACCGTGCCTAACTTTTTTTTTCACATTTCAGTGACCCTAAATGTTTTATCGTTCATATTCGTCCGTAAATTCATATTAAATCATTCGTCTGTGTTAAAGTGCAAAGGGAAAACAAAACGGAACCGCAGGGAAACGCTTTCAGTTGCACTGCAAAAAAAAAAAAAAAAACCTAACCATTTATATTTTTTAGGCCTACTCATAGATTTATGTAAACTGCTGTGGGTTTATACACAAACTCAGCATGCAAAAAAAACGTAAAAAAATATATATACTGTATATACACCGGCCCTATTTTTTTTTTACGATGTTAGAAGTTACAGGAACCAAGACGCTTTTTTTTTAGGCCTTATGCTTGTGCAGTTGCAGAGCAATAATTTAAATTAGCAAGAAAATCGGTGAGACTTATTAATTTGTTAGCCTACAGTATAAAAAATTAATAATTTATTACGGCAAGTAACCAAAGCCAAGACACATTCTTCTTACCCGTGTGTGATCCAGGAAAAAGATTAGTGCCAAGGCAGACAACTTTTCTATCAAAATTCTGATTAATCCAGTGTCCAGTTAGGCTAATGAATGCTTGCTGACTTTCGGAGCTCCAAATGTCAGTTGTAAAACTGATAAACTCGGCAGTTTCCTCCAATAGAGATGTTACTTTATATTTTACTTCTCCGTAAATTTTTGGGACTGCTGTTTCACGGAAATATTTGTCGGACGGAATTTGATACCTACAACCAACCAACGATTCAACATGCGACATGTTTTATTAAAAAAAAAAAAAAGTCACTTGTGGGATGGATTAGTTATTTATTTTCTTCACCTCAATTAGAAATATTAAACTTACCTAGGCTCCAAAAAATTGAATAGTCTTTGAACTGCTTCATCATTAACAAATGCGAATGGTTGATTGTTATGAGCCATTACTTCAGCGATCAATTTATTTATCTTTGCTGCACGTGGATGATTGATATCATACATTTGTTTAGCATCTTGAAACTCACGGAGGGTAGCTTGATGAGGTTCGTTACCTTTCTGTTTTTTTTGAGGCTGTTCTTCGTCAGCTTTAGCTTTTAATAACTCGTCAAATTCTTTTTTATGGTGGCGTTCGAGATGGTACTTCAAATTTGTCGTGTTGAATGTTTTGGTGTCTGTGCCGCCACGTGAGATAGCTTTTTGACAGTGCGAACAAATCGCTTGGGATTTATCTGTCGTAGACACTTTGAAATGGTTCCATATGACACTCTCTTTACGTTTCCCCATAGTAATTCTCGAATTTTACCAATTTTATATAACAATGTTAAATTTGCAGGCGTAGCTCCGACCGCAAACAAACCAGCCTCCGCTGCAGATAGGCCTAATCACAAGCAGCCGACGGTGCGTGCGCGCGTTGCATTCACTGAGCTGCGGTCCAGATGACGTCATGGGTTAGGAGCGGTGCTATGCAGGAAAGTTTTCTCTCAAGCTAGGCCGAGTATCCAGCGCGCACGGAAGATGGTCGTATCGGCGGAACATCGGTAAATAAATACAGATACAGATCCGATACCGATATGCGGAAAATACCGATAATATCGGTAAATACCGATACCGATATTAATATCGGTCGATCCCTACCTGTCTTTGGCATAAACCTTACAAAATTAAATTTAATTACAATCCTGTTTAACATGCAAGAATTCACTAGTTTCTAATTTAAATTGAAGTTCTACGAAGCATAGTTAAAAAGTTAGCATTACGATGACCTTGAAAATATGCGTCAAGGTCTGATCGATTCATGGTAAGTTGCCCCCCCCCCCCCGTTCACCATCTTTGATTGCCAAGGGTGTTCCGTCCTTTCTGCCACACCCTGTATAGCCGTTATTACCTACCCATGATGCACCTTGATACCCAAGATGCAATGCAACCATACATAGGTAATTAGTACCAGGACAATACTGCCCCTAGTGGTAGGCAAGAAGAACATAGGCTATTCAGCAACATCCATGTGGAGCTACCCACAATTATACCACAATCACCGCCGAGAAAAAATAGAGTGAGTCTATACACATATCCATTTGGTACAATCTATATACAATACTACGTAAAAATTCCACTACTCCACAAGCTTTTTCTCTTTAACAACATGAAAACACGCAATTCATTCATTCGACCAATTCACTTAGCCCCCCCCCCCCCCAACCAAAATACATTATTAACTGGACAACACAATAATAAGATCAACACGAATAATCCAGAAACACTAAGGCAAACCAAACAAAAATGAAGAAAACCAAACATTTTGGCTGCTTGTCATCCGGAAAACTACTAGATCTTAGCATTACAGATCAAGACGTTGTGGCTTCTTAATAGCTATATTCGAACAACGAGTTGGAATGAAAACAGTTGTTCCACGGACAGTCTGCGAAACATTATTTCCCCCCATACCACGGACAGTTTGTGGAACAGATAAATCCGCACGTTGCAGAATGGGCATGGTATCGGGGACGGCTACACTGCGGCGGCACACACGTCTAACTCCAGGCGACAACACAGTCACAGGCACAGCTGGCGACGCAACGACGACCGAATCTTGAAGAGCTGCAATACCTTCGCTCTCAGCCCCCCTGTGAGCTGGGGGTAGAATAAGCCCACCATACTCCTGCGTGTCGTAGAAGGCGACTAAAAGGGAACCCAAGATCACGGTTTGCTAGTGTGCCAAAGGTCTGCATGGCGGAGGGTTTTCGGTCCCTCTTTAACATAAGCAACCTCAACACTACGGTTTACGAGTGCGCCTATGGTGTGTATGGCGGGCAGGTTTAACACCCGTCGCAAGCACTAGTCATAAAGAGGTGAAGGGACATACAGACAAACCGGGCACGGGGTGGCTGCTTAGAGGATGTTTGGCGGTTTGAATCCCCTTTTGGGTTTGATTCAAATTTGCCCATTCTGGCCACTGGGCTTTTCCTCCTCATCCCCCAGCATGTTGGCCGTGTGCTGCAACCTAGTAACCCGTGGACGTGGAGATCCTGGCTTTCGTGCTTTGGCTCCGTATTCCGGAGGACGGGTGGCCTGGGCGAGCCGGCCTAAGGTCAATCGGCTATGACCTTTCGGGTCCATTCGATGTGGGAAGGTTAGTAGTAGGTAAATGCGATTATGGCAGAGACAGACACGTACCCAGAGGGAAGCAAAGGTCAGCATTGATGAGTCAGCATTGATGATGATATATAGATGTTGAAAAGTGAAGAATTATGTCAACCTACTTACTTTCTATAAACCATTATTTGACAAGTTGTGCAGTTCAGTGAGGTGGTGATGTATTTAGCATTATACTGAAAGCCACTCTTTTCTGTCAACCCACAATGATGACTATTGTTTGCTGTTAAAACAAGTATTGTCAATTACATCACTAGAAGAATTACTACTAGAAATGTCATCGTCTTCGCTCGGTTCGCTCGGTCACTACAGCGTTCTGTAGTGTAAATCGATAGCGGTAAACAAAAATAAAAATAAAAATTTCTCGCTGATACTAAAGTTACGCATCCCAACTCAAGAGTCCATTCGCTTCAAAAATGTCAGACCTTGCACTTAACGCCCGTCTTACTGAGACAGAAATTACGGGGTTAAGCGACTGCATACAGAAAGTTACAACCTCAAAGCAAACAAAACATTTTTTGTTTGTATGACTAGATTTTTTACATTTTTGTACATTTTCTATTTTCTACATTTTTTTGTATGACTATTGTAGTAGTAGGTAAATTTTTTGTTTGTATGACTAGATTTTTTACATTTTTCTACATTTTCTATTTTCTACATTTTTTTGTATGACTATTGTAGTAGTAGGTAAATTTTTTGTTTGTATGACTAGATTTTTTACATTTTTCTACATTTTCTATTTTCTACATTTTTTTGTACGACTATTGTAGTAGTAGGTAAATTTTTTGTTTGTATGACTAGATTTTTTACACTTTTCTACATTTTCTATTTTCTACATTTTTTTGTATGACTATTGTAGTAGTAGGTAACTTTTCTTTTCCTCTGACAGAGCTCTCTTTGCAGCTACAGATGGACATGTCAAGTTTTTTTTTATTTGCTAGCTCGTCTTTTTTCTAGTCTTGCTTTTCTTTCTTCTTCTGTCTCGTTCTGCCTCTTTATTTTTTCCGCAGCAGCTCTTCTTGTTAATCGTTCTTTGCGTTGTGCAACTGTTTCGTTCGAACGAGCTTTTCTAGTACATGCAGCATCTTTTCGTAACCTTTCTACTCGCTGCGCTTCTGTCTCTTCCGAGCGCACTTTTCTCTTGTTAGCTTCATCCTTCTTCAGTCTCGCTTTCTTTTGTTCCGGTTGCAACGAGGACATTCTCTCTCTTTCTAACTTTCGCTTTCTCACCTTTCTCTCCTCCAGTATTCGGTCCTTATTCACCAACAGATCGAGTCTACGAGCCGCTTTCTTATTTTCTTCATCCTTCTTCGCTTCACTCGATTTGTTCAGTTCTAAGGCTTCGAGAGCAATGTTAACTTTTTCTTCACCCTCCTCGTCACTGATAATGTCCACATTTGAATTGAAATCATCATCATACTCCTCCCAACTATTCGTATGGTGGTGACCAATCGCTAGAGTTTGCTCACCATCATCTAACACAAAACGCTTGTCATCAAAGGGTGAGAGGAGGGACTTGGTAACTTTTACTGTGTTCAGTTCATGACTGGTGCTGGCTATTTTTGCCCAGGTCCCCTTCTGTACGGGTTTTGATGATGGTTAGAGCCGATTTGTAGTCATCGAATAACAGCTCTTTCTTGACATAGGACGACTGTATCCCCTTAGCTTTCATAATTGAGGGACGTCCTGGTGTTCTGATGGCATACATCTTAGATCGAAGTCCGACGAATTCCAAGATGGGGACACCTACCATCTCATCCTTCATCTTTCCAAGTACCTGTTTGTTCCGTGTGGAGAAAAGGGGGTGGTCTGATGGGTAATTAGAAGTATCGAAACGGTCTCTATCTCGAAGCATGTCATCATATATATCACTCGTTTCAATTTGGTAGCAGAGACTGTCAGTGTCCGTGAAGAGGAGTTTGGCAAGGTTACCATACTTCGGTCGAATATACTCGTAATGGAATTTAAACATATCAAGTTTCGACAGTTCTAAGATAGAAAACCCGGAGTATGTTGGAAGATCACATGTCACGCTTCGAGCACGTCGGTTAATTTGGACTAGGTTTTCATGTAGGATCTTGAAGGAGTCAGCATGTGGTTGGGAGGTGTATTTAATTGCTGACTTGGAGTTGGTACAAAGCTTGACGTTGAGACGTTGCTGCTTGTTCTCCATAGTCTTACCGAAAACCGAATTATTCAAAAGTTTAAAATAACCCTTCTCGCATGGTGCTGTTGATTGTTGACGTTTGGTGGTATTAAATTCAATGTAGTCCTTCATCCAAGGTTTCTGATTGAATGCTAAGATTCTTCGGATGTGATGAAGGACTAACCCATGATGTCGGTAAAATTTTAAGTTACGGTAATGAATGATGTATTTCTTCTTGTGCAGAAGGTTCGGGACAAGTTTGATGGTTGGTTTGATGGTGTGGTTCAAGTCTTTTGCCAGTTTCTTCGAATAAGGGGAAATAAACTCCTCCCTGATCTCCAACTTCTCGGGTGCTAGGGGATAATCATTATGAATTTCATGCAAGTCGTGGGGGTACTCGAGGTCCACTTCTAGTATGTAACCAATGTCTGAATCATCGGCTATGGCGTCAACATCAAAGGTTCTTATATCTTCTTTTGTAAGGTAACGGAATCCATCATAGGGAAGTGATTCACACATGGCAAGACCATACAGATTATTCATATCCAAATCAATAATGAAGGTGGAAGGCTGACTTGGATCATATGTGTCAGGGAGGTATTTGTTATTGGCCTTGGCATACCTCTTCCCTATGAAGGAAACCCCACCACGAATACCGGAAGTGATCAGGTTGTGTTTGCCAACGTGTGTAAATAATTCTAATTTGGCTTGTGTCTTTCTGAGGAGGGCCGCCCAGCTGAAGCCTGGAGTCGAAATATAGTAGCAGGGATCCAACTTGTTATTTTCGAGGGAGAGTCTTCTAAAGTTTTCAAACACGTCAGCCAGCAAAAATACGTCTGTCATCTGGTAAATCTCATGATACGAACTGAACTTCTTAACCCTCATCTTAAGCCAGAGATTTAAAGCTTTCACATACTCATCCCCCACTAACGCTTCATCTTTCAGTACCGAGAAAAACGCCTGCCTTGAGGGTAGATCTTCTTTATCAAAAATAGCCATATCATTTACATGATCATAGGGATAGACGCCTTTTTGTGTTAGAAGTTCGAGAGCTTTCTCCATACTCGTTTCGTTAGTAAACCATTGGGATCTTAGACCGGAAACCAACACTGACTCGAGGATTGGAAACTTACTACCAGTGTTCTTGTGGTTACCGACCAGAGTGTCGAGCGATGCATTCAAGAAGTTGAGGCTGTCTATAAAGCGAAGACTTATTCCAACCGCCTCAACCTTGGTTGTCATAGACTGAAACCGCTCAGCATTCCGCCCGATGACGTCTACGTTGCCGGGAAAGGTGTGTATAGCTTTTACCAAGAGGTGCATATCGTATCCTTCAAGGTTATGTAAGACGATAGGGATAGTCCTTCGTTCGCGTGCACTTAAATTACACTTCGAATGTGCGGCCCCTCTGTACTTTCCACTCACGTGACAATGATCCCTAACCTTTCTTTCTCCTTTTTCCCTTGGGTTTTGGATAAAGGGTTTAGAACAGTAATGACACATAAACTCAAGGTTGAAGCTGACCTGCTCGGCTGGAGAGAGGTTAAGGGGTTTTGCGTTAAGTAATAGAGCGTTGTAATTTTCAGCCTCTTCCACCATGCGTTCGAAAAAGACTTTTACTGCATCTTCTCCCAGGTAATATTCGTGCTTAATGATCACACCATCTACCCCCACTACGACGTAACCAAAACTACAGGGTGAGTGTAGTTGAAGCTTGGTGGTCGAACTCTTGGAAGGATTGGGATGTGCAGTATGAATGGGGTGAAGTCGACACTCGAAGTCAGCGTAAATAACACGGGGGAAGGGATTTTTACGACTTAAGTGATGAAAGTTGAGGAAGTTTTCACCAGGTTTCTTGAATTTTAACGATTGTGCGGGGTTGAGTTTAATGCATTCTCTGCGATGAGTGATAAGCAGCCATTCCTTTCCAAATCCAGCGAAGCAGTTGTGACAATACAATTTTGCGTGAGATCCTGAACCTTGGTGACGAAGAAATTTCGATATATTGGTAATTGCACAGTAGTGAGTGTTCAAGACGTCCTCGTCATCGTTCTCTGTGGTTAACAGGAGAAGATTGATGGGCTGTCCTTCAAAGTTTTTGGACACTCTAAGAGGATGAAGAGTCTCTTTATCACTGTACCCGATAACGTTGATGGAAAGGTTGTTTGCTTTTTCGAATTTATCAATTTGACTTAGCTTCACTGGATAGGATAGCATGCTGGTGTCAAGCATGTCTTCGAATTCCAGGTAATCTTCGGGGTTAGTGCTGGTTAAGTCCAAACCCGCACAGAGTACAGAGTGCAAGAAGCATTTATGATCATTTAAATTTTGTATGTTGACCACTGTGCTGGACTTATTTCTGAGAGCCCGGGGAAGATGAATATATGACGAAGCACCCAATGGACGGTACTTTGCCACGTTAATCAGAAGATTATTGATGCGGGAAATCACCCATCCACTCCCCCGCTCGGCAAAGGCATCAATGGAGTCCTGAATCTTGCCAAAAGCTTCATCGAGCAGGGTGGGGATGTCATTGAGGTTGTAGACTTCGACGTATCGTGACCAGAAATACCCCGGAATCACAGTTGTGTCTCTGACAAACTCCATATCCAAGCAGATCTGAGCCTTGCAGTTGATCCATTCATCTAAGCAGATGGTCAGTAATGTTTCCAGGGCCAAACGAACTGACAGAAGGAACTGCAGTGGATCCACAGAAACGATTTCTTCAGCCACAGACATTTCGTACAGACGGTGGTCGAACCCTTCCATACACGAGAGAGATGAGCAAGCCTTAAGTGAGTCAGGCAGATCATCGCTAAAACACGCACACTCCTCACGTTGAGACGGGTGACGAGAACGGAGGTGCTCTCGCAGTTGTTGTTGGGAGGAGAACAACTCAACACAGTAAATGCACGTAAAGGTGGTCTTGGTAGACATGATTGTATGTGTAAGATCAATAAAAGATTACTCAAGCACAAATGTAGTCTCTCAAGGTGATGTCATGGACCACTCACTCCAAAAGGAACAACAACAAAGCCACAGGCAACTGGTTTTTTTTTGTTCACTACTTTTAGTAAAGGCACAATTTCTTTTCTTTTTGTCCGCAGCGAACGGCATGGCTCTTATATATGTGGATGGACTATCCCATTATATGGCTTGAGGTGTTCCCGTGCTTTACATGTTTTTAATAGTGGGTATCACACGCTAGTATATTACCTGTCATACCTCCACAGCATAATGGACTAGCCCGGTATGTTTATGTCTATCTGACATGTCCAGACTTGCAAGAGTTCATTTATTTATTATTTTTCTTTTCATTTTAATCTGATCTCATAATAGACTCACCGGTCACAACTTTTTTTCAAATTCTATTAGGTACGTGCATGACCAGACATGCAACAATTCCTTTATTTTTATTCTTTTTGCTTCAAGCGAATCTATTTACACCCTAAGGAAACGTGATCTGGCTGGTTGTGTATTTCTTGGCAACAGCATTGACTCCACCCAAAGAAGTCGAAAGTTTAGACGATGTAGAAAACCATGCTTATCATTGCCTCCTTGGGCGAAAAAAACGAAAAGAAATAAAAAAAATGCTGAGACGTGTCCACTGATCGATTTAATTTATACAGAAGAACGTAAATAGTTTCAGGGTTTTTTATAGGCGGCTGCTAATACGTCGTCGTAGCAAGCAGCTCTACAGAATAGACCATCAATAATGGGTAAAAAATTATGGTCAGTGCTGAACAAAAAGTTTCGTTGAAATTTTCGTTTCGTTGAGATTCGTTGAAACAAAAAGTTTCGTTTCCCTTGACTGAACAGATCCTTAATGATCTCACTCTAATCATTAAGATAAAAAGGAAAGTGAAGCAAAAATAAAAAAAAAAAGGCTGAGCTGAACAGAAAAAAGAAAAAAATATATAAAATAAAACAAATAAACCTAACGAAAAATGATCCAACAGACTGCGTAATTTAATTCTTGCTGCTAAAATATTAAGACGAAAAAAAAAAATAAAAAAAAGTTTTAAAAAGCTTGAAACATGTTAACTAGTCGACCCACTTTTAAACAGAAGAACGAAATTGGTCTTAGAATTTTACAAGATGCATAAGCGAGACACAAGCCAAAGATTCGAATGAGGAAACCTCTGGCAAACCTTGGTATACCAACTCCCAACAGTATTATTAACATTTTAATCAAGTGTACGGTAAATAGATTGTGTTTTACGGTATTAACCTTTGGACACCTTAACTACAAGATTATCGTATCAGAGCAGAGGACTACATACGCACGATCATCCAGTCACTGGTGTGTGGTTCCCGCCCGCAACCATGTAGTAGACGGTCGTGGCTGCACCTGAGATAGAAGAGTTGTTAAATGCATGCAATCATATCGATCCATGACAATAAGATGTAATTTCGTCGTTAGTCTCAAGCAGCAAACCCGAGCATTCGAACTAGGAAAACTCCCTACTTTCATTCTCACTGTAGACATCTCATTCACCTGCTCTATTAGACGAGTGGCCCCGAGCAATGGTGTTACTTGTATCGAAATTACACCATAGCTCAATAGATAGAAGCATAGATAAATGTGTGCAGTTATATCAATCCATGACAATAAGATATAATTCCACTGTTAGTCTTGCTCAATTGATAAAAGAGTTGTTAAATAATAATAATAATAATGCTTTATTTCAACAACAATTTACATTGTATGTTGCTCGAAGCTGGAGTCCCAGCTTGTGTGAGAACAAAGATACATCTTATTCACAATATTACTTAATAATTACGCTAAACAACATTTCGCCTCATTGCTTTGATTTTTCATGTTTTTATTAGTTATTTGAAGTTTAAACAATTATACCATGATGTTATTCAGTATTTGAAATGTTTTATATACATCTAATTTGATTAGTTCGTGTGTTAAATTATGAACTTATTATTATACAATTGAAGTATATTGTTTAATCCATAATTCTTTCAATTTTGGCTTCAATTCACTTATATTTTGGTAATTTAACATATTTTTCGGAATTTTATTAAAAATATATGGTATGTACCATTTTTTGTTTCTTTTCCCATATGTGTTGTTCCATTTTGGTAAGATAAAGCTTGGTTTTATGTTCCTTGTTTTCTCTTTACAATTACTATTTTTATGTTTATTTATGTAGTAGTTTTTTGTCGCAATTATGTAGTCTTTTAATTCTGAAATTTTAAAAATATTATTTTCTTTGTATAGTTCATTAGTCTTTAACTTCCTATTGTTTCTGAATAGTATCTTAATTAATTTATTTTGTGTTTTTTGAAGTCTTTCAATTAAATAATCTGATGCAAATCCATATACTTCAATTCCGTATCTTATTATACTTTCTATCCATGCATTATATACAATTTTTTTGTTTTTCAAATTTAGTATATTTTTTAATTGGTATATTTTTGGTAGAATTTGTCTTAACTTTGTTATTATATTTAATATTTGGCACTTAAAATTCCAATTTGAGTCTATTTCGATTCCTAAGTATTTTGCAGTTTTTCTTTTTTCTAGTTTTATGCATTCACTTAAGCATTTTATGTTCCTGGTATTTGTTTCTAAATTCATACAATTTCCATGGTGTTTTATAATCCATTTTTTAATATTCTTATTCATTTTTGGTACTGAGATGTCCATTTGTATTGTTTTTTCCTTACTTATGAACAGTTCGTTCATAATAAACCAATCATTTAGTTTGTTAAAGTCATTTTGTAAATTATTCATCATCTCCTCATAATTATAATTTATGGAGATCATTATTGTGTCATCTGCAAAGATTAAAATTTGAGTTTTATCTATATTGTCCAAGATATCATTTGTATATATTAAATACAAAAGTGGTCCGTATGCATGCAGTATGCAAGTATGCATGCAGTCATACCAATACATGACAATAAGATGTAATTTCGTTGTTAGTATCAAGTGGCAAACCCGAGGAGTTGAACTAGGAAACCTCCCTACTTTCATTTTCACTGTAAACAGCTCGTTCACCAGATCTACAAGGCAAGTGACTCCGAGCAATGGTATTTTTTGTGTCTAAATGACTTAGTGGTTATACCACTAAACTTGTCTGTTCATGTGTGTTGTGTTTGCATCTTCCTAAGCAAGCACAGATGTCTAAATTTTTAACATGAAGCAATAGTACATAACTAGACGATGCTGACTGTGGTTCCGCCCTACCTCTCCCATCTGAAGCCAGCCATCTATTTGACCGATCATGTTCGACAACATACGCACGATTGACCACTCACTGGCGCGCGGTTTCCGCCCGCAACCGTGTGGCCCCGGCGCTACTTGGACGTGGACAAAAAGCACAAAACTGACGCTTTGAAGGTAACGTTTGCCGCCCCTAGTAGTGGAACGCCCCAGGCCGGCTAGGTTTCACACACAGCTAAAAATGGCAAGCGAGCAGCAATTATGACATGTGTTTGTTGTTTGTTGCCTCCAATTATGGTAGGTTCCCACACAAACCCACCCCGGATCCGACTCACCCATCCAGGGCCACGACCTCTGCCCCGACCACCCGCCGGAGCATTGTGGCCGCCCCAGGCTTGCCCTCCCCACCCCCTCCCCTCTCGCGCATATAGAACAGACAGGATAGCCTAATCATTTTGGTGTCTAATACTGTTTTCAGGGTCAGGAAATACTAATAACGGATTGACTTGTTGATAAAATATAGTGGCTGGTATCACAGTCACGTTCGATTTTTTTCTCATTTTCAACTTTCATCTGCTATTCTGACGTTTCTAATTTAGGTGACGACTCCAATTCGATTCGACGGAAGACATTCCCAGGGACGTTTTTATGGGGGGGGGGGGGGGTGCGGCCACAATGTTTGGCCAGTTGGCAAATCGGTCGGCAAAATTACATAATTTTTGCCCAGTCGGCAAATCAGTCAGAAAAATTACATAATTTTTTGGCTAGATGGAAAATCATGTCGCTAAATTTCTGGTTTACAACTCTCCAACTTTGATTTTCCTGACGTATCTGGACATTCCGACCTTTCGAGTGAATCTAATTACAAACGTTAGATTAGCAGTTGAAAGTTGAAAAATCAAACAGTGACTGTGATACCAGCCCCTAGTAAGAAGAGCGTAGCTTGGTCCCTAACAATGACAAACCCATTTATTTACCCTTGATGCAAAGAAGACAGTCCCACATTTCGAATGAATATAATTGGGGTCTTCCACCTAAATTAGAAACGGCAGACTAGCAGTTGAAAGTTGAAAATGAGCGAAAAATCGAACGCTGAATGTGATACCAGCCCCTAAAAAAACAGAAGTGTTACGCTAAACAGAAGCGTTACGAAAGCTAATAGAAAAAAAAAGCAACGGAAACGTTACTTTCAAACTGACCGAAGGATGATAATGATTAACCAGTATTCGTGGAAACGGGACTTGGGAGTGAAGTTTTAGCCGAGTTTGGCAACTCGACAACTTGAATTTGCCAACCGTATTGTACGTCTTCTTGGACGGTTGGGGGAAGGGGGGGAAGTTCGAAACCCTAAACCAGTTCACATTTACGAACTGAAAATTATGTATCCCTATTGGAGAAAGGGAAAATTATCATCTCCTACTGACCTGACGACAACCTTTAACCAGAGGGACACTTGAGTTGATCCGGTGGGGAAATGTACCCCTGAAATCACACTTCATACCAACACTCACGTCGTGCAGTGAAGCATCGCTTTTGAAAGACGTGCTTAAACCTCAACTTATACCATGGTGTGCCTGGGTCTAAATTTTATCCTTAGTCCCAGGCCTAACATGCTCATTAACCCGAGGATTATCGCTAAACCTGATTGGAAATCACCGAATTTTTCAGCTTGGGACTAACTGCTCCGTATTAAGTTAGGCTGCAGCTTAAGGGCTCTACATTCCTTAGCCCTCAACTTAATTCGCATTGGAAATCGCCGGATATTCGTGATACCAAACTTACGCCCGAGATTACCTGTAGACCTCAACTGGAAATCCCCACCGTGAGTAGTTCATCATATTCAACACTAGCAAAATCTTCGGCTGCTTTGACCAAAATTCCTTTGTCGAATTCCTTTGTATAACTGACTTAACTGACAGTGATTGTGAATTGCGGACGACAGCTTCTAAAAAGGGGGGCTTTCAGAGAAATGGACAGATAACCGAATGTAAGCCAACCATAAGCTAATATGATGGCAGCTACTCTCCATCTCTAACTGAAAATCATAGAATAAAGCTGGTATTTTCGCAGAGCATATCCTACACCTGTTGTAGATATTTCCCACAATACTCTGTTATGCAGTCTAATCTTATATCACTCTGCTGCTCATGCTACTATCCCGCGTACGTCCACGCAGCCGAGACGAGTTCCTGCTCCGTGGTGGACACCAGCTTGCGGACTGGCCATTCAGGCCCGCAGGCGTGCTTTGCGTGCATTTACGGTGAGCCCCCCTACTGAAAACTTTGTAGCCTTTAAACGCTGCCGTGCCCGTGCCCGGTATGTTATCCGTGAGGCTAGGCGTGCTTCGTGGTTGGCTTATATTTCGTCAATTATGCGCTCCACACCTTCTCGGCAAGTGTGGAGGAAGGTACGCCAGATCTTGGGGAAGAGCATGCCTTCCCCGGTGTCGCAGTTAAAGGTAGCTAATGTCGTGATCTCTTCTGTGCCGGATATCGCCGATTGTCTTGGGTCTGCTTTTGCGCGGGTCTCGAGTGATGACCATTATGATCCTGTTTTCCTCGGGATTAAGCGTAGAGAAGAGGCTCACTCTCTTGACTTACGCTCCGATCGGCTAGAGGAGTACAATTTGCCGTTTACCTGGCAGGAATTTGTTTCAGCTTTGTCCAAGTCGCGTGACTCCGCCCCGGGGCCTGATGATGTTCACTATCAACTGTTGAAACATCTGCCTCTTGCCTCCCAGCAGTTCTTGCTGGCGATGTTCAACCGTGTGTGGGCAGAGGGTTCTATTCCAGCAGCGTGGAGGACAGCAGTGGTCATCCCGATTGTAAAACCGAGCAAAGACCCTACTTCTCCTTCCAGTTATCGCCCAATCGCTCTGACTAGCTGTGTCTGTAAACTTATGGAACAGATGGTCAGTGGGCGGTTGGTCTGGGTGTTGGAATCACAGGGATTCTTATCTGCGTCCCAGTGTGGCTTTCGACGGTTTCGGTCGACTATCGACCATCTAGTTGCCCTTGAATCGGATGTGAGGGAGGCTTTCCGCTTGCGTCAACATCTGGTTCAGGTTTTCTTTGACTTGGAGAAGGCTTATGATACGACCTGGCGTTATGGGATTCTCCGTAATCTCTATGACTGTGGCTTGAGGGGAGAGATGCCACTGTTGCTTTCCGCTTACTTCTAGGGCCGTTCTTTTCGCGTTCGTGTCGGGGCGACGCTTTCCCGCCCGTTTGTCTTAGAGAATGGTGTGCCTCAAGGTGGTGTTCTTAGTGTCATCTTGTTTGCTATTGGGATCAACCCCATTGCTCAGCAGGCCGCTGTTCCCCAGTCATTGTTTGTCGATGACTTCGGCCTGCGCTTTCGGGCAGCTCGCATGCAGACCTGCGAGCGGCAGCTACAGCTGGCGATTAACAAATTCCAGACCTGGGCGGTCAGTAATGGTTTCCGGTTTTCTCCGGACAAGACTGTGTGCGTCCACTTTTGCCGCCAACGAACACTGCATCCGGATCCTTGCCTGTACTTGGGACAGGCATAGATTCCTGTTGTCCCACAGTCACGTTTCCTGGGTTTGGTGTTCGATTCCAGGTTATATTGGCTTCCACACTTGCGTCAACTTAAGGACAAGGCTTTGCGGGCGCCTAACATCTTGCGGGTTCTGTCGGGCACTTCATGGGGTGCCGATCGCACTGCCATGTTGCGCCTCTACCGAGCCCTTGTCCGCAGCAAACTTGATTATGCGTGCATGGTCTATGGTTCAGCTAGTGACTCGACTCTCCAGATGTTGGACACTGTGCATCACAGTGGCCTGCGTCTGGCGACTGGGGCATTTCGAACGTCTCCAGTGGTCAGCCTCTATGCTGAGGCCTCGGAGCCACCTTTGTCCATTCGTCGGCGGCAGCTTGCCATTCAGTATGCTGTGCGGTTGCGTGCTGTGCAATCCCGTCCTGCTTGGTCCATGGTTTTTTAGCCAGACTTGCGAGTCGGTAGACGCAGTGTGGGTAAGGGTGATTTCCGCGATAGGCTCCAGCAGTCCTGTCAGGAAATAGCCTTTGAAATACCGTGCGTCTTGAGGCTTGGTGGGATGCCAGTGGCCCCTTGGCTTGTCCCAGGTGTATTTTCATTTTCGCTCTGGCGTCCCTCCCGAAGGGTTCCACTCTACCAGCAAGGTACAGGAGTTCCGGCGGCTGTGTTCTCAGTACGCCGGTTATCAGCGGCTGTTTACTGATCGGTAGAAGTCAGACGTTGGCGTGGCGTGTGCTTGTGTGTGTAAGGAAGTGATGGTTGCCCATCGCCTTCCATCAGACTATTCTGTGTTTTCTGCAGAGCTTTTGGCTCTCGGTTTGGCAGTGGAATGGATTCTTTACCTTCAGGGCATGCATTTCATTGTCTTTAGCGATTCCATGAGTGCCCTGGAGTCCTTGGCGAATTACAATCCTCGGAATCCCTTGACACAACGTGTCCAAGCTTTGCTTTCCCGCTTGCCTGGCCGGCGGAAAACCGTGCTTTTCTGCTGGATCCCGGGCCATGTTGGGATAGGTGGAAATGAGCAAGCGGATTCTGCAGCGAAATGGGCCGTTTGTGGCCCGCTCCGGAGGGATCTCGGCCTTGTTCCCTCAGACGCCTTTCCAACTCTGCGTCTGAGGTTACACGCTTTTTGGCAAGCCTTGCGGGACAGTCAAGTCGGTAATAAGTTACGTGCTATTAAAGGCACTGTTGAGGAATGGCACTCGGCGTGTCGCCGCAGTCGCCGTGAGGAGGTGGTGTTGGCCCGTTTGCGTATTGGTCACACTCGACTTACTCACTGTTTCCTTTTGCGGGGGGTTGACCCTCCTGAATGTTATTGGTGTCGGCGGCCACTTAGGGTCCGGCACTTCCTTGTTGATTGTTGCCATCTTGATGGTTTTCGTCGTCGTTTCCATCTTCCGCATGACATTGCGCGTCAATTGGGCGATAAGTCTGTCCTCCTGTCCGGTGTTTTTCACTTTTTGCAGGAGGTACAGGTGTATGACAAGATTTAGGTTAGGGGTTTGAATGACATTTCTGTAATGTGTGGTGCAGTGGCAACCCGGACCACTGCACTGTGACTGAGGTTGGCGCTAATGACCAAGTTGTCGACGCGCCATTAAGCCTCATTTGCCCCCCCCCCCCTCTTATATCACTGCACATTCCAGAGTGCCACTTTCCGACAATCTTCAAAAATTGGTATCTTGGTTTTATATGCAATCAAAGCTAAAGGCTTTAGCATTGCATCCATTCAATCGGCCACAGGGACCACAATAATAGTATGGTTTTTAGTGACTGTCAGCTTAGGATTATAATTTGGGCTTGTAGTGGGCAATCAAGTAGAGGTGTACCGATTCCAATACCGATTCCGGTTCCGTGGTATCGGAAGCGGTCCCGGAACCGCTATCTTGGTTGGCCGATACTGACTTTTCAAAAATCGGCATACACCACTAAATCGCTTGATATTGTCATCTAGTTTCCTTTTTCCAGGGGTAGGCGATCGTTGAAAAGAATATTTTTAAGAGATCTTGGAACAGAAAATTAATTCCAGTAGCTTAAATCGTTGTAAAACTGTGTTTGAGTAGATCTTGGATGAATAGTTAACACATTTTCGCACGTTTTTACTGGGCCACTTACCTGTTGACATCAACTTTTGTTGAGTAGTTTGCATCATATTACCATAAAATCCATCTAGGATGTTAAATTGTTAATATACTAAGCAGAATACGTTGCAGTTATTCCTGTTTGCTTAAGGATGTCAGGACTCTCATCCTTGGAAACCCCTGCACGCGCCATTTTGTTTCTAAATCGTGCGTTCGATGGGAGTCAACCTGGAGTCAACAGTGCCTGTAATAAATCCGGGCTGCAAAAATTTTCAAGCATGCTCTTATTTAGCCTAAGTTATTTTTTAATTTTAATTCAATTTTTTTATTTTAATTTAAGTTTAAAAAAATTTAATTTAATACATATATAAAACAACAATTTTAAATCATATCAGCTTCACTAAGTGCTTGGACCAACCCAGGAAACAAAAATCCTATTTAAAAATGCAGGTCCAGGGCAGAATTTAAAAAAAATCGTTCAGTTATCTGCTTATTTCAAACTTAAAGTTATTTAATTTAATTTCAATTTTATTAATTTAAATTTGATACATTCGGAAGGCAAACATTTTTAATGATATCAGCACCATTAGAAAAAGGGTTTGGTATTAATCTTGGAAGCAAAAATCTTACCTAAAAAAATCGTTACAGGTCGTTTAGACTTTTTATTTATTTTAAATTTAAATTTTTAATGTTAATTATACAATTGTGTATATATCAAAATTTGTTAAAAAATTTATAAAAATTTGCCGCAGCAAAACCCTGGACTCCCTGAACATAATTAATTCATTATTATCAATTTTTTTCCATTCACTTTTAAATTTTTAATCGGAACCGTACGTAACCGGTTTTTGGTATTGGAATCGGAATTATGGTATCGGTACACCACTACAATCAAGTTCTTGGAAAGCAGATTATTGTGGATCGTATTTATGAGTTGGTAGTGTTCATACAATTGTAATTTGATGTGTGTTGTGCGATGATGAAGGGGGCCCTGAGGACCCTGAGCAAAGCGGACAATCACAGCTCAATGGTCAGCGTCGCCGGCTCCAAACCAAGAGAATGCCGGTTCGAATCCGAGAACCGACCCAAGTACC
>JAHWFP010224952.1:4158-24166 GCA_023313725.1 Lithobius niger | reverse complement strand
CAAACCAAGAGAATGCCGGTTCGAATCCGAGAACCGACCCAAGTACCGCATGGACTGTAAAAAAAGGGGTCTGAAAGTTTTTTCAGGCGGTTAGGGGTTAACTTGCTGTCCTTTATTGCCGTTGTTGTCCTGTCGTTGCTTGTTCTTTTTTCATTGTTGTTTGTCGTAGCTTACATTCGCTTTAAATTTTGATATAACACTTTTCTCAGTAGTATCTTCTTGAAAAGGAGCATCATGTTGAAGAGGTATGTCAATGCTAATAAACTGTACAATATGGTTTTTGGCTAGCGCTTATCGTCTTCCAATGGAATGTGGAATGTCTTTCATGTGTGGATTTAATATGCAAGCAATGTCATAAATGTCACTTTCTTCAAATTTTCCCCATCTTGGTTATAGGAATCTCTGATTTAACAGGACTAAAAGCCAAATGGGCTCGAGCAGGGTTAAACAAATACGGATGTAAACCTATGTACGTTGTCTGCCTGAACGGGGAATGGAACCCACGATCTTTGAAACCAAATGCCGAGGCCATACAGTATATGGCTCAGCGGTAGGGCCTCGTCATTTGGTTTCAAAGTATGACATTTAATTCCAAAAGGCAACGTAAATAGGTGTGCATCCGTCTTTATTTATTGGAATCGCTAAACAACTTGCACAAATCATTCATCCCCACCGTGATTGTATTTAACATGTCTCTTAATCCGTTCAATTGCTGCATCATGGTAGATGAAATTGGGTAGGAACTGCTCATTAAAGCACGCGTATAATCTTCAAATGGCTTGAGTACTGCTACGAGTTGGTTTGCTTATTCTCCATTCATATAAACTTGGAATAGATTCAACAGTGGTGTGAACTGATGAAATTGCCAGTTTCTGTTCAGTCATCCTTTCCAGCGTGTAATATGTTCAGTTCCATCGGATTGAAACATCTTGCATCAATTTATGTTTACATCGGTGATGGTCTTTTTGCTTTGGTCAACATGCTAAGTGGGAAAACGTGAAGTTTGGGGGATAACCTCCAATATATCATACTCCAAACTTCAACTGGTGATAGGGGATGAGGCCATGAATGTGAAAAAGGGCATTCTACGTCATGACGAAACAAAATAAGGAAAAGTGTCCCACAATTCCATTTACACAGGTTTGTTATGTATGATGAGACGTTTTATATATCGGTGGGACTAATCTGTTTCAATACTTTCGACTGGGTCCGACGTAAGTGTGGGAATTCATGGAATAATGGAAAAAGTTTGTGTCCGGAATAAATTTTAACAGTTCAATGTTTGTAGCTGGGGCCCCGCAAAATAGTCTTGACTAATAAAATTGTTTCGTTCTAACTTACAATCTGGGACGGACATCTGAGACAAACGAAGACAGGTCAATCAAAGTCATGCTGCTCCGTCGTAGGAAATTCAGGAGATAATACGGCGTAGGACCGAGTCACACATCAAGATTATTTTCAGACAAAAGGTTTCGACCATTTCGGTCGGCAGTTTAGGAACAAGAGATCAGTGCTGAAAAAAGAAGAAAGAAACAATTAATCATGGGATACATGCACATTGTTAAAAGAGCGTGCAGCTCTGGGAAAAAAACATGGGTAAAAATACATGAAAATAATGAAAATATTTCGGTAGTACATAATAGCAAGGTCATCACCCCCAGGGAAGAAATACAGCTCTTTTGGGGCACAGTAAAAATATTACAAATATCACTCTGGAGAGGAGTGAATGGGAAGCCCAAAACACGCTCCACAGGCCACTGGGCATAAAAGTAAAAAACAACACGAAATTCATTAGATAACGAGAGACGCAATCGTTAATGGACATTACACGAAGAAGAAAAAGAAAGGCGCGAGCGACTTTTACGTGTCACTAACCCTTTGACGCCGAGTAAATGAGGCAGACCAAGTCGCTTGGTTGATATGTTATTGTTGATTACGAATGCTTGAACAATCTTAATGCCCCATTTTGCCATAGTAGCAATACAGGTAGCAAGTTCAGTTTCATGATCATCTGAAATCACAGGTCTACTTCCAGCAAGACCTGTGTATAATTTTCTGGATTTCCTTGCTAGCAGGCTTTGTTAAGCCCAAATTTAGTTGATGCATTGTTGAAACTCACTTTTTTCCATCTCACTTAAAGCTTGGGTTAAAGCAACTGAAAAAATCTGTTACCCATGGGTTGGTAATGCCTCACCATTTTCAGTCAAGTGTATGGAAAATTAGGCTGGTTGTGAGTCTGCCAGCATGCCAGTAAATTGTAATATCCTGGGGGAAAAATGAAACCCCTTCCTATTGGCTGATTTGTAACCATACCAAGTTGACAAAGCCACAGAATGTAGCCTACATTTAGGCCGAGCTATCCTTTTCACAGAATTAAGATAAGTCAAAAATGCGACCACCCTACTGAAATCGAATTCCAGGTGGGACCCCCATTTGAAGGCTTTAGTCTTTTTTATTCTGCTTTTTGAATCTTGCCAAGTTCCATTTATGAATCTCCAGCCCCCTTTGTACCTACGGATCACACACACCTTGTCATGACAGTCTCACTGAACGATTTCCACTGATGGGAAAACGAAACTGCCTTTCAAATTCTGGAGACTGCAAACTCAAATGCACAAGTTAGTGACAACGATGATGTAGAAAAGAACTGACCACTTATCGTGGCCTGATGAACACAAACGTAAGATTTCTATTGGTTTGAAGGGTAGGGAATGTGTGAATTTTCGACCTTCAAGAAGTTTGTGATGAGGTTTTGTGAATATATAGCTTGTTCCACTATTTCCTCTTCGAGATGAACTTTCAAATTTACACGAGATTGGCACTCGATCAATGATGACTGGTTTATTGCACTGCGTATCATCACCATTGCTATCACGTACCATCTAAAAAGACAAGTACAAATTATTGTATAGCTAATTGGATGTACAGAATTCCTATTTTACACATAACAACAACATAAGGATGGGGGGGTCATGTTCACCTTCGCCCTTGGAAGTAAGGATGATGGGTTAGTTCATCTACACCATTTCACTGATAAGATACTTCATCCAAAGATGCTTCATCGATTTGGACATATGGAGAATTTTTATTTTCTTTTCGCAAATACTACCATCATGCTCGACTTAAACTGAAAAGACGACAATGGAGCGTTCTGCTTTAGTAATTATACAAATTGAAGCTTTACTCGTCACCGATTGATCACTGACAAACAAACCGCAAAATTTAACAGAGTATCGCACTTATAGCAAACTTAACAGTGTATCTTATTATAGCAAGCTGTTTGCTTGCATCGAGTTATGCCCAAATGGCGTCACCTTCGTTAATCGTTGGACTTTTACAGAAACACAAAGATGCGTCTCGTAAGATTATGTTTAACTGAGTAAATTGTGGCATAAAAATGAGGTTTGTTGGGCCTACTAAATACGAAATTCCAACGCCTAAGCAAACGAAATTACAGGTTGGAGGATGAAATGTGATGAGAGCTATCTCTACTCCAAATAGAGGAAAACATCGTAAATTCTAAATATCATAAAATCGGAAACATTGAAGACATTGTGAACATCGATGGGGCTAGTATACTCAAAATTTTAATTAAACGTTGACTGGTAGTACTTCGTAAATAATATCTGATGTTAAATCTAGTAAGAATAGTTTTATGGAAAGAAAACTAAATTCGCACACACAAGAGTTGATGCTGAAAAGCACAAATTATAGATTTCATGAAATCACTAAAGCTGTAATTTGTACGTTTTAGCATACAACTCCTTTCCAACCAATTTCCCTGAACTTTCGCTCTCGGGAGATTAATTCTATTAAGGAGGTTCATGCTAAAACACACAAATTATTGATTTCATCGACGCACTTTGGGGTATTACGACTGACTAGGACACTTCATCGTCCTGAAATTCAGTTTGGTACAAATTATTATTAAAAAAAATATTTTCTGATGCACTATTGAGGCTGGCAATTGGTGTTAAATTTCACTATTACGAAATATTAATTAGGATTAAAGATTCCATGACAATGAAGTGTCGTCGTCGTCAATGAATCATCTGTTGATGAAGAGTCTTGTCAATGAAATGGCTGTCAGAAGCATCACGAAAGAAAGGTTGATAAGCAGGACATACACTAAGTACACTCAAAAAAAGTATCGTATAGCAAAGATGTACCAACTTATTACTTATTGTCCCGTTCATCGGTCCATCTGACTTCGTACACGATCTACATCAGTTGAAGTGAAGACAGTCCACTGCTTTCTAACCTCCATTTTGCTTGTGGGTCATACCATTGTTTTCAAAAGTATCTAGAGAAATCGGAAGCAGAATTAATGTCAGTTTGTCTAATTGGATTTATGCGAATCAGTTCCTGCTTTGCACTTAAGCCCTGCTAATTGCGGTTAACTTTACCCCTGAGCTGACACGTATGCATGAAAGACATAAATTAGATGAAAGCAAAATAACTAGCGTATATTGGTTTATATCATAACAAATTTGAAGGAACAATTGCCGTCATTTCACAATGATCTTGTGACCCGGTGCTGTTTTCAGAAGCGTCTGAAGTAATTAAAATTAATGCCAGTCCATTTCACCAGCTCATTTGAAAACGACATTTCAACGAGTAGAAAAAAAAAAAGAAACTCCAACAATCGTCGCATCATCTCACGTCATTTCTAATACATATTTACAGCTTGAAATTCCTTAAAGGGAAAACAAGTAGTATATTAACACAAAACAATGAGACACTTCAAATTAAACTCAACTGTTTACCTCCATTTTCCTACAGATTCATTCTGACCCATCCTTTGCGCACACGGCCAGCCCTTCGCTTAACGGCTCCCCCCGAATGTTGATCTACATTGCCTTTATGAAGAGAGTCCTGAACACCCAACTGCGCTCCCTCACAGAGCAATGGCATAATAACCATAAGCATGCTTCGTCGACAACGAATCACACCTCCTGGAGCACAAACTCATGGTGACAGCAATGTTGGGAATTCAGCATCGCTAAAAATTAGGTGAAGAACATTTTCTCGTTGTGAGGTTAATACCGGCATTCGTTTATTTTCTTTAATAATGGGTGTAACCTTTGATTTGAAAACGTGTGGCATTTTGGACATAACCTTTGGAATCGCTCCCAATTCACGTCTAATGGATGTCTATGCTTTGTTCTGATTTCCAGCCACACCTTCAAATAACGGGTTTATGTTCCATTGTCCCTTGGCAGGTGGCTCACCTTTTGTGGAAACTGCGTCACCGACCGTAACACGTGGTTTAAGCGTATCCGAATACTTTCTCCAAATTATTCCGTCTCCAATTTCCACGTGATGTTGGGTTTCAGAATCTTTCGATTTAATTTTTCCCACTTGCCATTGAATTATGGCGTTTGGTCTTGTATCCATGAAACTAGAGGCCGTATTTCATCACCACTTATGTTTCTTTAACAATTTGTAATATCCTTTGCAGTAGCCACAAAGTGACAACTCTGTGCTCTTACTCTTCTTGCCTTAATACCTTTTCTCATTTTCCCAAATATCTTCAAACCACTCAAGCTTTCTTACCTTGCCAAGCTCCATAATACGTTGATGATTCTGTAATTTGGATCATTTTGTGCTTTATCGTTATGTGCCTTGACAGACAAGATTGAGCTGTCCCACAAAATGGGCATGGTCTTTTTGGCTTCTTGGTTTTATTCGCTTGCTTTTCATAATGGGCAGTGCCTGTATTGTCAGATACAAGATGCTCCCAAGTCTAAAATCAAGAATTGGTTTTCTGCAGTCTTACTTTTTCCTAGGCATTTCTTCTTCTGATGGTTGTCCTTATCTAAGTACGTTTCAGAATCACTTGAGAACATGGATTTATTTTTGAAAGTTCTTGTCCTTTTTCGTTGTCTTTTTTTCTTGATAGTATCAGGAATATCTGTATCTAAACCACCACTTGAATTACTATCATGTATTGAGGGCTCCCACTCGGATCTTCTTCATGAAAGCTTTGCTCACCGCTATTGCTGTCTAGTTGTGACTCTATAACTACTGTTGCATCATTTAATAGTGGTGAAGTAGTCCATGGCTCAAAGGTAAAGCAGTCATTAGTGGGACCATTGCATACTCAGAATTATCTAATGCTTCAGTGCACTGACTTGACCACTATTCATATGCTCATATTCATTTGTATGGCCTAGGCCTTCTTCAGTTTTTGCAGACACAGATTAACATTAGCAGGCTCACATTCGTTCGTATTGTCTAGGCCTTCTTCAATGCTTGCTAATGCAGTTTGAACATAAGCAGTCTCATTCTCATATTCGTTCGGATGGACTGCCCCTTCTTTAGTCTTCCCTAACGTATGAACATCAACAGTCTCACATTCGTTTGTATTGTCTAGGCCTTCTTCAATGCTTGCTAATGCACCTTGAACATAAGCAATCTCACATTCGTTTGAATGGGCTGCCCCTACTTCAATGTTCGTGCAATATTGGTTAATTACTCATAGTGAGAAATGCGGAAAAAAGACAGTTCTGTGATATCGGAGCAGCGTCTGCTGATGGGCTGACCTGCACTTATATAGTCTTTATTGGAAGATAGCACCCCCGACGAGGCAAATGCCTTGGCCAGCGGTGTACAGAGATGGGGTTCACGCATCAAAGACGGTTCACCAACCAACGAGATTCCACACTACCTCAATTACGTCATGGTATATCTCATACGTACTATGAGCTGCGGTGTTAAAAACAACACTTGCCATGTTGTCGGGAAGGTTATGCCTAACATTTCTGTTTTCGGCCCATTCTGGTGGAATCTCCTGAACGGGCCGTAATCAGCGCAACAGGAAGAGTGACACAAGCACTGACGCAGTGCCGTAGTTAGCCCTTTCCAGGCTAATGACTAGTTATCGACACGTGATTGAACCTCAACGCCCCCCCCCCCCCCACACACACACCCAACCAGCCCACACTATTCACAGCACCCACTGAAGACAAAAAGTTTGGTGAAAAGAACTTCGTTACTGTGCAGCAGTCAGCTGCGTACTCTATTGTCACTGTCACCAGTGTCACCGTCTTGAGGGTGTTTGTCGCCATTTCCATTTGCCGCAAGACTTAGCGTGTCAATTGGGCGATAAGTCTGTCCTCCTGTCCGGAGTTTTTAAATTTTTGTTGGAGGTACAGATCTATGATAAGATTTACATTTGGAGTTTGTTTAACACCTCTGTAATGTGTGGCGCAATGGCAACCCGGAACTCTGAGGTTGGTGCTAATGACCTTGCTGTCGAAGTGCTATTAAGCCTCAATCCCCGCCCCGTACACAATACTCTCGTTTATTGCTCTCTGCAACATTTTTCTCTGCTCATTATAGACACAGTGCACATTTTAGGCATCTTTGAGAGTGCTTACACTCTTAATCAGTATAAAATTTCTAAAAAAAATGTTTATACTGTGTATTTTGTGACACTAATTGCCAGTATGGAGCGGTGGATGTGGCTTATACTTACATTCAGCCTATTTGTATAGCTAATTTTTACGTCTAATAAATATAATAGAGCACGTGGTTTCCACCATGGGTAAAAAAAAATTCTGGTTACGACCCTGATTAAACAATATGCACAATTACTATTTTTAACATCCAAAAATGTACGAAGATCAATAAACTTGTACTGGTGTGTATTATAAGTAGAAATAATGCAAGTCAACATACTATCCCGGGGAGTTATCCTGAGTATTTAATATTTTCATATTGTGTGAATGGTAACTAATGGTAACTAACTTTGCCCAGCACATGATTAGGTGGGACCTACATCAGCTAGTACTTGAAACAATTCTTTGGGCCAACTCAGGCAGGATTCAGAAGCTAAGTGAGAAACTCGTAAACTGTAAGCACAAAAATACTATCCTTACTTCCAAATTAAAGTTAGTTAAAAATTTTAGTGCTTTTTTATTGTGTTAATTAGAACGGGTTTGAAGTGGAAGTAGATTGCATGGGTTTTGTTAGTTTAGTCGGCCAATGTTTTATGGAGCTATGTGATCATTGCAAACTTATAAATTTACAAGCCTTGCGAAACTAATATTTTATTCTTCTAACCATACTGTATTACATTCAAAACTAAACTGCACTCTATATTACTAAAATAAAAGATCGTTACACACTTTTAAGTTGAACCAAGTACTCTGAGCAATGATGGTTAAGTCTAATTAAGGAAATCATTTTATTTTCTATAATTTAACAGTGATTAGACGTACTACAGTGCTTCTCCAGATTGCTGTACTCAGCTTTGCACAACTCACAGTACGCTAATTACGTGCGTGTTCATGCTCGCATACCAGTATTTCTTTGATGCTGGCAAAAAGGTAATCCCGTCCCACCGTCATAACGGACACTTCGAAATTGGAATAGCTGTTTGTATGTAGTTCTGTATTTCTGCTTAAAGGTCCTCCTCCAACGACTGCTCGTCATTTGCAACAAAATCTGAATTTAAGACGAACGGATACAGTAGTTACTAAACATGTACAACCACTAAATATGTTGAATGTGAAGACGGATCAGCGCCTATTATTACCTGTTTAAACTGAGTACATCTAAAATCGTATCATTAAGAATGCTTACCCTCTACAAAAGAGCTGAATCGTCCATGTCAACAGTGCCCTCCCGTGTGGCTGTAGGTTTCTTTGCATAACAAACAATACCTAAAAATTACAAACAAACCAATTATAAAATACTGTAGAATGAATACTTGAGGATGCATCAAATAAACTTTCTCCAATCAGCGTTAAAGTTTGTCTGAGGCAAGGTTTAAGCCAGTATTTCCTGTTTGAATCAAAGTATACCAATACTTACCCTTTTCACGAAGAGCAAAATCTTCTATGTCAACAGTGCATTCCCCGGGGGATGCAAGCTTCTTTGCATGATTATCAAGATCTAAAGTTGATAAATAAATAAATCGTAGAAAAGAATGAATAGCTGTTAATCAGTTTATATGGAGGAAGGACGTTTTGTCAGAGTGGCAACTGGATTCAAACTAGCACCCAAGCCATCCCCAGATCACGGGCATAACGTCTTTATCGATGTGACCACTTCCACACTGGCATAAAGATGAGTCATTGAACCAGTTATTAAAGTCACAGCAGTGACTAGGGCTCCATTCGACTGAGAATGGAGTGGTTTGGCACAACACTGTGCACAAACATTATTCAGTGTGAAGTCTGTGGGCTTTCACGGCACACACCTGTCATTACTGAAACCCTCTTAGATATTTCATAATTATTAGGACAGGGTGACTTCTGCTAATCCCCGATCGTGCACCCATCAAAATAAGAGTCAAGTTGTAGGGTAAAATAAAACAAACCTAACATTAAAACGAGACTTACATATTACAGTACTATACAGGGTGGGAGATAATCTTTTGCTAGGGGTCCGCAGGAAAAAGTAACAACAATTAGGAAATTATGGTAATACCAAATATTTACTACAACTATTGTGATTACAAAAACTAAATTGAAAGTTAGTATGTTTGCTTCTCTCACAGCACGAAGATCAGGGTAGGAGCTCAGATGATTCGCAAACAAGTCCGCATTTCATTCCATGTCATGGAGGACTTGTTCCAAAGGTGCAAGGACTGTTGTCTGGGAATAGTGTTCCACTACTGCGTCCTTCAGTATAGCCCCAAAATGCTGGTCTGAATTCAAGTCCGGTGATGCACCCGGCCATTCAAACTTCCTAAGAAGTCAATGCCACTTCGCCGAAAAACGTCCTGGGTAGCATTTGCCTTGAAACAAGATCGGTGCTTTGTCGTGAAGAAAGCAGACCTCTGTTGCATCCAGGGTATTGTTGGGATCCTTGAGGAACGGAATAACCTTTGCTGTCAAGATATCTCCCTGAAATACTCCCCATTCCAGCTTTCACCTTCCGTCTGGATGTCCCACATCATTCGTTTGGCCGTGAAACAGATGAACATTCCATTGCAGTCTGGTTTCTAGTGTTCATCACCTGATAGTGTTCATCATCAGCAATGTCGTCAATGCACAATAACCACACACGAGCGTTCTGATAGCTCGATCTCTGAACCGTCCAAATGAAGAATTCATCATTTGGTTAGCCTTTGAAATTCCCAGCGTCTTGAGGCTTGGGGGGATGCCAGTAGCCCCTTGGCTTGTCCCAAGTGGCATTTTCGTTTTCGCTCTGGCGTCCCTCCCGAAGGGTTCCACTCTACCTGCAAGGTACTTACAGGAGTTCCGGCGGCTGTGTTCTCAGTATGCCGGTTATCAGCGGCTGTTTACTGATGGGTCGAAGTCAGATGCTGGCGTGGCTTGTGCTTGTGTTTGTAAGGGAGTGACGGTTGCCCATCGCCTTCCATCAGGCTATTCCGTGTTTTCTGCAGAGCTTTTGGCTCTCGGTTTGGCGGTGGAATGGATCCTTGGCCTTCAGGGCACGCATTTCATTGTCTTTAGCGATTCCATGAGTGCCTTGGAGTCCTTGGCGACTTACAATCCTCGGAACCCCTTGACACAACGTGTCCAAGCTTTGCTTTCCCGCTTGCCTGGCCAGCGGAAAACCGTGCTTTTCTGCTGGATCCCGGGCCATGTTGGGATAGGTGGAAATGAGCAAGCGGATTCTGCAGCAAAAGGGGCCCTTTCTGGCCCTCTCGGTAGGGATCTCAGCCTTGTTCCCTCGGACGCTTTTCCAACTCTGCGTCTGAGGTTTTTTGGCAAGCCTCGTGGGATGGACAGGACGGCAATAAATTACGAGCTATTAAAGGCACTGTCGAGGAGTGGCACTCGGCGTGTCGCCGCAGTCGCCGTGAGGAGGTGGTGTTGGCCCGTTTGCGAGTTGGTCACACCCGACTTACTCACTGTTTCCTTTTGCGGGGGGTTGACCCTCCTGAATGTTCTTGGTGTCGACGGCCACTTACGGTCCGGCACTTACTTGTTGATTGTCGCCATCTTGATGGTGTTCGTCGTCGTTTCCATCTTCCGCATGACATTGCGCGTCAGTTGGGCGATAAGTCTGTCCTCCTGTCCGGTGTTTTTCAATTTTTGCAGGAGGTGCAGATGTATGACAAGATTTAGGTTAGGGGTTTGAATAACATCTCTGTAATGTGTGGTGCAGTGGCAACCCGGACCACTGCACTGTGACTGAGGTTGGCGCTAATGACCAAGTTGTCGACGCGCCATTAAGCCTCAATCCCCCCCCCCCCCTCATCATTTGGTGCAAGATTCAGGAAATCTTCTGTAGTGCCTTTGCCTGCCCACGGATGGCGCCACCATCCGCACAATAGTATGTTGTTGTTTGCCGTCACCTGATGCTTGATCAGCTGACAATGTTAATAAAAGCATGATCGCACTTCCGATCATGGTCAGTCATCAGAAACCTTGCGTCTGAATTGTAGCTCCTAATAAGTACTTTAGTACACCACAAATGTCTTCCTCCGTCTGGCACACATTACACCGTATTTTGGTGTGACAGAATCTTTTCATCAGAAATTCTTTTTCATTAGAAATTCTTTTTCATTAGAAATGTTTTTTCAACAGAATGTTTTTATATAAATATTTTTCTTTCTTGTTTCAATCATTCAAGAACTCTTAATTATTTTGTTACTCGAAGAAGAGAAAAATATGTTATTTACCAAAAATATTTACACTGTTTAAATTTTTTGGAAATTGGAAAAAAATTTCTTTTTTACATTTAAAAAAATCCCAAAATCTTATCTCAGTGGCCAGCCTACAAATCCAGGCGTTTTGGTGGTCTTCTAATACAATTGGATCTTGTTGAAATCTCAGCGGGATCAGAAGTTTGTTGTTGAATTGGAGGCAAACCGGACGGTCGTCTCCGTTTGGATTATTTAGTAGGCCCTCCCACGACAGTAGGAGAACATGCTGAGCCTCCCACGACAGGAGGCGAAATGACGAGCCTCCCACGACAGGAGTACATGATGTTGGTAGGACCCTTGGCGACCCTGCAGAAGATGTTCTCGTGGGTGTGGTTTGAAGAAGTCTACCAGCGTTGTTTCCTTTGGATTTCAGGTGTTGTTGCATTCTGGCTGGATAACTCACTTCCAAACTTTTCCTAGAAACATTCCTCAAATCATGTGTTGGAGCGCTATTATAAGACTCAAGAGGGACATTTGGTAGGCTGGGAACTGGCAGGGATCACAAGCTCAGACTCGAGTGATCTCTGATTGTTCTCAGCAGGCCTTAGCGAGGGAATGGCCAACCTCAGCTGTGAGTAGCGGCCGTGCCATTGTTCCAAAGGACAATCCCCTGAGCAACCATGTAAATTCCATGACTCCCAGTTGACTTTACAGCACATTTTCGCCAAGGATTAGCACTGGTCGGAAGTCTCTTGCCCAGACAACACCTCCAGGTAGAAACCAAAATTGACAATTCTTCTCAACACTGAGCTCATTCCTTCTACACTCATAAGCTTTTAACACTAAAATCAACATTTTCCATTTCAGGCCACCCCAAACTAGTATATTTCAAAACTTTAGAGAGTACTGGGTCTTGTTGAGTACAATTTTTTAACTGGCATCGTAAAACAGGAATACTATCAATCTATCTCAAACTCATGACCTGTAATGTATCTTTTTCAATTTTAGTTTGTTTACAGTTTGTTAGGGGTAATCTCAATAGTGCATCCGCAGTAACATTTTCAAAGTCTTTTATGTGCTCTACTTCGTGCACATTGCTATTTAGAAACAGAGCCCATCTCTGTAGTCTTGCTGCGGCCATGACTGGTATGGCCTTATTTGGGCGATAAGTCTGTCCTCCTGTTCGGTGTTTTTCAATTTTTGCAGGAGGTACAGATGTATGACAAGATTTAGATTAGGGGTTTGAATAATATCTCTGTAATGTGTGGTGCAGTGGTAACCCCCACTGCACTGTGACTGAGGTTGGCGCTAATGACCAAGCTGTCGACGCGCCGTTAAGCCTCATCTCCCCCCCCCCCTTATTTGGGTTGAAAATCCAGGTTAACGCTTGCTTATCGGTAGAGAGTGTGAATTTCCTACCAAACACATATTGGTGAAACCTTTTTACACCAAAAATAATGCTCAAGATTCTTTATCTATTAGCATAGCCCTTTTCCGCTGTAGTTAAGGTTCGAAAGGCAAACGCTATTGGCCGTTCTTCCTCATTCAGAAAAACGTGCAGCAACTCGGCTCTCACCCGACAGGACGATTCATCGCACCTAAGCTTTAGCAGTAATTTGTCATCGTAATGAGTAAGCACGAAAGCTTGAAAAGCCTTTTCTCAGAAATCGCTAGACAACCAATATGTATCCTTCTTTAACAGGATACAACAGGGGTTAACAAATCCCAAAAATTAACGTAGTTGCTGCTGATTACTTGGACTTGAGCAATCCTGAATAGCCTCTAAGGTTTCAAGAAGGTTCATAAGACCTTTACTTGTGATTTTGAATCCGAGATAATTGACTTCACTACTGCCAATAGTACTCTTATTTCTCAATCTGAGACCACTATCTTGCAATTTGCCAAGACCAACATTTAAATTGACATCATGTTCAACATTATTCCCAGCTACCAACATGTCATCTACAAAAGGTGTTGTTTTCTCCCAACCTCTGAGTATAGTTTCTATTCTTTTCTGGAAAATTCCAGGGTTTCCTGAAAATCCTAATGGCAAACGATTCATACAGGCCTTCAATGGCGGAGATAGCCAAAATTGGCTTTGAATCATCATGCAACTCAACTTGTAGAAAAGCATCTGTTAAATCCAATTTAGAAAATTTTGTACAGCCTGCTAAGTTAGAAAATACCTCTTGTTCCCTAGGGACAGGATATAACTCGGTTACTACCTCAGGGTTTACAGTTCCTGAGTAGTCCCCACAATTCTAAGATCACCATTTGGCTTAAATATTAGAACTACAAGCGAGGACCACTGACTTGGCTCAATGGGTGTAAACATGTCGTTATGGGATTCTCCGTAGTATCTACGACTGTGGCTTGAGGGGACAGATGCCGCTGTTCCTTTCGGCTTTCCTTTCGGGGCGTTCATTTCGCGTTCGTGTCGGGACTACTCTTTTCCGCCCGTATGTTTTGGAGAATGGTGTGCCTCAAGGTGTTCTCAGTATCATCCTGTTTGCTATTGGGATCAATCCCATTGCTCAGCAAGCTGCTGTTCCCCAGTAATTGTTTGTTGTTGACTTCGGCCTGCGCTTTCGGTCGGCTCGTATGCAGACCTGCGAGCTGCAGCTACAGATAGCAATTAACAGTTTCCGGTTTTCTCCAGACAAAACGACGGGTGTCCACTTTTACCGCCAACGACCACTACACCCAGATGGGGGGGCACAGATTCCTGTTGTCCCACAGTCACGTTTCCTGGGTCTGGTGTTCGATTCCAGAATGTCCTGGCTTCCACACTAGCGCCAACTTAAAGACAAGCCTTTGCGGGCGCTTAACATCTTACGGGTTCTGTCGGGCACTTCATGGGGTGCCGATAGCACTGCTGTGTTGCGCCTCTACCGAGCCGTTGTCTACAGCAAACTTGATTACGCATGTATGGTCTATGGTTCGGCTAGTGTCTTGACTCTCCAGATGTTGGACACTGTGCATCAAAGTGGTCTGGCGACTGGAGCATTTCGGACACCTCCAGTGGTCGGCCTCTATGCTGAGGCCTCGGAGCCACCTTTGGCCATTTGTCGGCAACAGATTGCCATTCAGCGTGCTGTGCTCTCGTCCTGCTTGGTCCATGGTTTTTGGACCAGACTTGCGGGTCGGTAGACGCAAGGGGGGGGGCCGGGTAAGAGTGGTTTCCGCGATAGGCTCCAACAGTCCTGTCAGGAGATAGTCTTTGAACTGCCCTGCGTCTTGAGGCTTTGGGAGATGCCACTGGCCCTTGGCTTGTCCCAAGTAGCATTTACATATTTGCTTTGGCGTCCCTCCCGAAAAGTTCCACTCTACCAGCAGGGTACTTGCAGGAGTTCCGGCGGCTATGTTCTCAGTACACCGGATATCAGCGGCTGTTCACTGATGGGTCGAAGTCAGACATTGGCGTGGCGTGTGCTTGTGTGTGTAAGGGAGTTACTGTTGCCCATCGCTTTCCATCAGGCTATTTTGTGTTTTTTGCTGAGCTTTTGGCTCGCGGTTTGGCGGTGGAATGGATTCTTGACCTTCAGGGCACGCATTTCATTATCTTTAGCGATTCCATGAGTGCCCTGGAGTCCTTGGTGAATTACAACCCTCGGAACCCCCGTGACACAACGCATCCAAGCTCTACTTTTCTGGCCAGCAGAAGACCGTGGTTTTTTGCTGGATCCCGGGTCATATTAGGATAGCTGCGAATGAGCATGCTGATTCTGCAGCAAAAGAGGCCCTTTCTGGTCCTCTCGAAAGGTATCTCAGCCTTGTTCCCTCAGACGCCTTTCCAACTCTACGTCTGAGGTTGCACGCTTTTTGGCAAACCTTGTGGGACAGATAGGACGGCAATAAATAGTGGGCTATTAAAGGTGGTGTCGAGTAGGGATGGGCGATAATGAAATTTCCGCCAAGTGATTATTGCAGCACCTTGACATGCGATATTTGCGATTATTGCGATATTTTTCAACATGTAGGCCAAGCTGTCTTAATTTGATCAATTGGTCAAAATGGCACGACTCCTACAGTAAGCCTAATAACTATACATGTTTAAGCCTAGTGTTACTACTTCTAGTATGTGTAGTGTTAATACAAAATTATAAACAAAAGTTGTTCTTATTTATTCAAAATAATTAAGCACTTTCAAATATTTTAAGCATTTGAAATATCACATGATAAGCCGCACTCGCAAATAACCCACACTCAGAAAAATACCTTACCTAAAAAAAATTGAACGCAATCCTACCATTTTCTAGATAATTAGGTGACTCGTTACAATGTAAAAGTGATATTACTTAGTGATTACAAAGTGATATTAATTAGTCCACAGACAATCACTTTGTAGCATTAGTACTTTTAAAATTAGCAGTGAGCAACAATTTTTCGTATCCATTTAGATGCCCCGTTTGTTTGTAAGTTAAACTGTTTATTAGATATAACTTCAGAACGGGTACAGCTAGAGACCTATGGTTTGCGCCATTGGAAAGCTGGCGAAGAAACAATTAAAAATGGTGTATTTGAACGTCAAAATCGGTCAATATTTAGCATAATTATTGACAACGTTGCACTCCGATGTGAACCAGACAAAATGAGCTCGAAGCCTGCGATGATCGCGAAACATGGAAAGCTCCGCAATAACACTATCGCGTCACACCCGACTTACTCAGTTTCCTTTTGAGGAGGGTTGACCCTCCTGAATATCATTGGTGTCGACGGCCACTTACGGTCCGGCACTTCCTTGTTGATTGTCGCCATCTTGATAGTGTTCGTCGTTTCCATCTTCCGCAGGACATTGCACGTCAATTGGACGACAAGTCTGTCTTCCTGTTCTGTGTTTTTCAATTTTTGCAAGAGGTACAGATGTAGATCAGGAGTTTGTTTTTAATATGTGTGTAATGTGTGGTGCAGTGGCAACTCGGACCACCGCACTGTGACTAGGGTTGGCGCTAATGACCTAGCTGTCGGCGCGCGATTAAGCCTCAACCCCCCACCCCCTCAATATACCAACTGCCTTTAACCTTTCAAGTTTCTTAAACACTTTTTCCTTTAGTGCTAGTAGCATGGGTCTAGGTTTACAATATTTGGGTGTGCAGTAAGGTTTTAATATGACCTGTGCCTTAAACGCCTTTAATTTACCTAACCCAGGCTTAAACAATTCTGGAAACCTACTGACAAGGTCATCTTCTACAGAAGTTGTGCTAGCATTTACAAGTTCCAATGTATTAACACTTTTTGTTAATTTACACTGGTTAGCTTTGAACAATTTCTTCCAATCCATTCCAAAAGACTATCTAGTCCTGGCCGAATAAAGGCACATTAATTATTAATTAATGCTTGTAATTCTAGTGTTTTTCCTTCGTAACACACTTGAACTTTTGGTATATCGTTTGGTTCAAAATCTTTCTTAGAATAGTCTTACAGAACAATATTTGGTTTCTTCAATCGTGTATTATTGACCTCTCGGTTCCCGAATCAACACTAAACAGTAAACTCTGATGATTACTTTTACATTAGCTTGCCATGCCCCTTTACGAATAGCATTTACGGTGACAACCTTGTATACAAATGAGTGACTCTCCGATTCAATATCGGATTCTGATTCACTTGTGGTTAGCCTATCTTCGTTTTCAACCACAAAATGTGATTTTCTAGGCTTTTTCTGCCCTCCTCTCCCGCTTACAGACGGAGCTGAGGTGTCTTTTTACCCCATAAGTATAATAATCTTTTATCTTAAAAACGGCATTGGCTTTTTACATGTTTAGTCTTTCCAAAACATGTACACTTCACAACACTGTTTTGCTTTGGAGCCATTTTTACATTTCGGTCAGATTTAAATTTTTCTTTAAATTTCATCTTATAGACTCGTTCTCGTTCATTTCCGAGATACTTCTCTGTGCACATTCCATGCTTAATGCCACTTCTTTAGCCTTAGCCCATGTTAATTCTGACTAGGAAACAGGATTTGGGCCTATTGTAGGCGGAGCGGAGAGAAATTTATTTTAAATTTGCATTTAGTCTCATTGTGATAATAGCTTTGTAATACTTAAAAAGCTGGGGGCAATATTCATTCGGCTACATTTGAGCTGAAGTTCTTTGCTGGTATTTTTTACATAGTTTTTTTTTAATTTTAGGTAGGCTACGTTTCATATAAATTTTAAGATGTTTTTGTTTGGTCTCACATTTAGTTTCCGTTTCGTTATTTGCAGCCTCTTACGCCATCGCTGCCATATTAAAATACCACGTAAGCCGCTGTAGTTAGGATCAAGATTATACCTGAAAAAATTAACCTGCTGGAAGATTCTTGCAGCTCAGCTTATGCTGGCAAAGAACATGCCACCGTCAATAATGCTTACATTGTTTATATTTATTGCAGAGTATCTTTCTTAGATTTAAAATACTAACAATAAAGCATTTAACTACAAGCTAAACAATCATCAGTAACGACAGTACTTCACAATAATCAAAATATCCGCCACTCCCTACGCCGCCTCCTACGACAATGTTGAAGCGCATACCTCTAGCACGTACTGCAACTGCGAATGCCAATTTTTTTTTAATTGGAATTACCACAATTGTAGGTCAGATGGCCTGTTAGCTTTGGTGTGAAGATAACAATTAGTTTTAGTTTTGTAAGCGACAACAGTAGAGAAATTAGGCCTACTGCGTCCGAGGTTAGGCTTATACATTCTTGCAACACGCGATGGAGAATGCAGTTTCCATAGCAATCCAGGAATCGTAAAATTATTATACGAAGCCAAATTGTGATTCCGTGTTGTGATATAAACACGTAGTCTGATGTTACTGTTTTTTTTTTACGAGCGTTTTCCTCCTGCAGCGGCGATTTGATTTTCATATTTGAGATTCCCGTTGATAGTGTCAATGCCACTTTGGTTGCCATGTTGGCTGAATTCCTGCAAACACATGAAACGAATGTGAGGCGGTAACAAATCCTTCTCTTTTTTTCCCTTATGCTTGGCTTCCTCTAGTTGTTAAAGTGCTATAATCAAATGTTATTATTTCGTTGAGTTATGTCAAAAAAGATTGTTAAATTGTTGTTGTTTATTTTGGCGTTTTTTTTTCAAGTTCACTTGATTACCAGCAGCACAGTGTATGCTTCGTCGTAATTCCTTAACTTTAAGGAATTCCGTCATAATTCCTTAAATTTACAATGGCAAGTGTTAGATCAAAAAAATCGAAAAATTGTAATTCCGTGGATTATAATTGATCAATTTACGTCAAAATTCGAGATCAGCAATACTTTTGGGGCTTTCTAGCAAATTTCATAGCAATCTGCACTTTGGTTTGGGCTCCACCCAGACTACAAAAGTGCAACCAACCAGCCAGCCAGGATTTTGCAATTCGATGTCCGTTATAGGCTATGCTACGCTCTGCGAACAATGCTTGTACTACAGAGACATCTTTTAAGCCTACAGTCATTTTATCACTTCATGTCTAACAAATACGTGTCAAATTTATAGTGCCCCGATACATTAAAGCTCAGAAATATATTCTAAAACAGTTTTGGATTCGTTTTGGTCCCTTTTCCAAAACCACTAACGCTTAACTATCTTATTCAGGACAGGATCAAGACTGTCCTTCATAATTTTACGTAAGTCTGCATACGTTTTAGTACCTGGTAATACTGGGCTGCATAAACTCTTTGACAAATCCCCCAGTCAAAGGCAGATTCTCAATAAATCGCATTGTGGAAGTAATTTATAGTGCTTTGCATGGAGAACAGAAAGCAACATAGGCACTTGTTTGGTTGCAGCTACCTCGTGCGTAGAAAAATAGTTGTCTAAACACTCTACATATTCTCCCCAACTACTTTTATCATCATATTCAAATTGCATAAAAGCTGCCATGACATACACTACACACTACACAAATCATTTTTTCAGTCACTTCTTTCTGAAAGGATGGCACCCCAAAAGCAAGAGGGATTATGCCTGTATAGCTAAAACCATTTTCTGATCTAGAGGGGTAAAAACAATGATCAACAACAAGAACAACCAGATATGCTTCAAACTGTAAATTGGGGGTACATTAGGAGAGAAAATAGTAATGGTCTCAACTTTTAGCAGAAGAAAATTCTTTCATAAATTCCGCCTTCTCCCTTCAGTGTTAATACACTCAACTTAGAAACACACTGTCGTTTAAATCTCCACTTAGAAACACATCTTACTCATCCTGTTTGCTGCGAGAATTATTCCTCCTAAGACAAAAATCAAATGTTGAAGACATGTGCCACATGCAAAAGTTTATTTCAGACGATGGGTTACTCAGGATGGTACTGACAGAGTGGAGCATGTCTGGGGTGGACTGGACAGCACGACGACCAGATCTGCCCCACTGGACAACGACTTACCATTTCTTTCTTTTGGGAAGTGGGGGGGGGGAGAGACTCCAGTGTGTACATGAAGAAAAATCTTCACA
>JAHWFP010224948.1:46625-62469 GCA_023313725.1 Lithobius niger | reverse complement strand
CCTTACCCGCCCCAGACAAATGTATTCCATCTTGAGCAATCATACTTCTACGTGACATCACCATATCCCAAAGTGACAAGAAGCCAAAGTTTTCGGCTTGACACAATGCCATAAGATGCCCATTACATTTAACTAAGTATGGTTTGAGCCCTAACCAGGCCTCATCTTTTATCCACTGTGGTAAGAGACCAACAATACTAATATGGGCATTTTTGTTTTCAGCCCTAATACGCTTCGTCATCAAATTTAATCGTTCGGCCAGACCTTCAGGCGCATCCAAACCAATGTTGTTTGTACCCACACAAAGCACAATATGAGATGCGTAAATATTGCTTTTCAAAATTTCAGGTAGGAAGGTTGTAATTTGTTCAATACGTGCACCAGGGAAGCACCATGTCCTAGAACAAATACCATTCACTTTGGGGAACCTCAGGTGTCTCACCTGCGAATCACCGATGATCAGACAATTTTTATTTAAACCCTCAGTGGTCGGCTGGTTTATAGCCAAAGGACGTGGTGATTTGGTGGTACTAAACTTGTCATCCACACTATTTCCATAAATTCCGTCACTTTCCAAACTATTTCTTGATGTGGTGGGATTCATCTCATTTAGAAGCATGATTCTTGATTGAGTGTTACGCCGACGCATTTCATTAGGAGTACCAAAGTTAAATGCACTTAAAATGTACTTAGAATACTTTTCTTTATTAGCGTCAGTTAGAGATTTCAAGTAGACATCATATAGCCTAGCCTTAGTCTTACTGGAACAAATTATGCCTTGGGTGAGCCACGGGTTAGTCTTTTTGACAGATTGAGATTTATTGTTAGTTGCTTTGTATGTTCTTTTAGGAAAGCATGATTCAAAATAGGTGTCAAAATAGGTTTCAACTCTTCATAGCTTGTTGATATGTTTTAGGTTTGGCAATACCTGTTAATAATATGTATTTAAAGACACATTTCAACAACAGAAAATCATACAAATCTACTGTGGCGCTATCTAGCAACAGTAATATTGTTAACCTTTACAGAATGCTCCCTGGTGCACAAGGACATACCAAATTTTCACTCAATAATTAAGAAGGAACATGTCTTGTTTGTTCCATTAAAAGATTAAATGTTGTGCATTCCTCCGTTTGATGCTAGCAAGTGCTAGATAGCGCCAAATATTGCCAAATTCTGCAGACTTTCATTCGGTGACAGTTTCACTTTAACCCTACTGATGTTGAAGTCTTAGTTCGAATTATATTCACAAATGTAAATTTAAATCAGTCGAGTGGTACACTCCGGTCAAGCGGTACACCTACCAGTTGAGTGGTACACTTTCCAGTTGAGTAGTACACTTTCCAGTTTAGTGGTATATGTACTTTCCAGTTGAGTGGTATACTTTCCAGTTGAGTGGTACGCCTCCTGGAACTACGGAGAGGAAATTCGGTTGTAAACTGTTTCGCTATATTTTTCGTAAATGCTTATGTAGTTATAACATTCCCTAAAGTTCAACCATTTTATTGCTGGAACCAACAATTCCTGAAAACACAATTTTTTATTATTCATTTGCCCTTAACGTTGTTATTCTGTGAGTTATTCGCGTGTACTGAACCGTGGTTGATTCACGAGGTTCGGTTTCGCTTTCGCTACTGTTGAGGTTGCGTGCGTTTTACTAGTGGCGCCATCTCATAAAGTGAAGGCAAGTTATTTCTGGCTTAAGTTACTTGTCGAAATCCATTGTCCCAGCGGTGCTGACCATCGCTCGGATTTTGATGGATTCGGTGATAATTAGTTCACCTAATTAAATTATTACTGTACTTAAATAATTTTTTGGTTGCGTGAGACTAGGCTTGTGAGTCGTTTACCATTTGTTTGTCGGATTGTCGTGACGTTTATTCGCTTTTCCGCGAAGATAGTTATTTCAAAATAAACTGATTGAGTTAGCTGTGTCCAAAGGAGTGGTCAACCACCAGGTGTCACTGGATTTTTCGGCCGTTTGATCAGTTGACAAGCAATTTTCAACAGCTATGGATGTGCCCCAATGCAAAGTGCTGTATGAAAAGAGCGAGGACTGTTTTCCGGATGGAAAAGAAGTTGGCCCTTACCGCCTCATGGTGGGGGAAAGAGTCTGATGTAAGTAGATAGCTGATTATTATTTGTTTTTAGCAAATTTGTTACTTTTTTTTTGATTTTTGACTTTTGAGGGAAATTATCAGTTTCTTAGCGACTTCTTAGGCGTGGCGAATGGAAATCCTTTGTCTCCGTTTATGAGGTGCTACTAAAAAAAATTGTAGGCCTATAGGAGCATACGTGCATCTCAATTTGATCTTAAGTTACTAGTTCGTTAGGCTGTGGTTACTGGTGATAATTTGATGATCTGTGCTAATTATTTCGACATAATTTACACGGAATTTCCGATTGTTGTGCCTGAAGAATTTTAATGCCGCTGAAACTGGTGGCCGCGTTTTCGTTATCCGTTGAACGAACGCAGTTGTTTTTAACGTCTTTGTTACTCAAAGTTAATTGTTAGTGATTATCGAGCTCGTTACGCAAATCAATTTCTTTTGAAAAGTACTTTGTAGAGTTCTAATTCCTTATTAAGGTCGATATGGAATGTACATTTCTTAAAGATATAAAGATTTTTCGTTTGTGGGTTATTTTAACCTGAACGATTGTTACTTGTTTAAATAACGATTTTTTTTCTATTTTACTGCTAATCAAAGACTGATTTGCTTAATGACTGTTGTTCATGTTGCGAGACGGAAAGTTAGGGTGTGAAAAAAATACCAGAGTTGGGAGGGTGGGCAGGGGGGGGGGGCGTTTCCGGACTGCTGTCTCTAGAATAATTTTGGGACAATTGTAATTTCCAGTGACCAATTGACCAGAACAAACATTATTATCAGGATAGCATAAGGGCTATCAATTGTATAAAACACTAATTATGCAATAAATTGGTAGGCTAAATAATAAGCAATGATTCATCTAATACTGGGCCTTTAATCGACACTCCGGCGTACACAATATTGACCCCCATAATATGGCCAATTAAATTAGTGACAGATTGTTATGATTTGATTGTATTGATTACAATTATTCGGCAATGAGTCGAACGAATGGCATTACGGATTAAGTCGAGCGGAAAACCTAATCATTATTATATTTTCTAAATTAAATCAAGAAATCTCGGGTTAATTCAGTAGCGTACGTATTGTTTCTAGTTAATATCAACAATCATAGCTATTGCTATTGAATCGGAATACTTAGCTCTATAACAGAAGCTTGAGTGGAGCTATCGGCGCTCGGCCTAGCTCGGCGGTGAAGCCCCGTCCAAGATGCGGCTCGGCTTCAGGCCTGGCGTGCTTTCGTATCGGGACCTCCGGAATTTGACTGGCGTGAACTACCGTAAATCGTGGATTAAACGCCCATGGGCTTATGCTGTTAATTTGGCAAAAATAGGGGGGTGGGCTTTAAATCAAACGTTATCAATTTTCTAACCTTTCTGGACATCTATTACAGAAAATTCGACGCTTTTGAACTATCTCTGAAAGACCAATTTTTACATCTTTTTAATTGCTTGTGACGAAGGGAGGAGGCGAGGGGGGAGGGAAGAGAGATGTCTTGTGCAGGTGCTAGGAGCTAAAGGAAGCGTTCACTATTACTACAGGGAAGGAGAAGGGAGCCAGTAAACATAGCAAGCAGTAGTACTATCTTTATACACATCGTATAACTTTTAGGTAAATTTTGGTAGAAAAACGACAATTTGAGGGGTGGGCTTTAACTCCAATATTTCATGATTTTGACTTTACAGAATTTTAAGGGGTGGGCTTTAGCTTCAACTGGGCTTTTAATACACGATTTACGGTAGTTAAACAACTGTTGAGCGGCTGATGATCGACTGATATCATGCATTCCGAGGTTTGGTTTAAATACTGTAGCGTTATCAGCTATGATCGATCCATTGTAGTATTGATTTATTATTGAAATGCTAACTATAGTAACATTCTGACAGCTTGGGCCCTTAACGCCAAATGGGACCTCTACGCATGTCAATCATTCTATTGCTGCTTCGGGTTCATTAATTGTTCCCCGTATTTCGGCGCTTTGAAGTTATCTGCCGCTATAATTAACTGTCCCGTGTGCGATTGATTTATTGTTATTCTTCGAAGTGATCGATCACGAGCGACGATCTTATCGTAATTAAATCTACTTCTAGAAAGTAATTAAAGTTCTACGAAATGTCGTAAATATTGTCAACTGGTAATGCCATCCTTTAAACTCTAACAATGGGTATATTTACACTTGTTCAAGTTCAAATGATCTTGCCACCTCTCGGTCGTCTTTGAAGAGGACTCCCAATTATATTTACTAGCTGAAGTCTATTTGATCTATCTGAATAAATATCCGGCTCATGCATTTAATAAATGTATGATATGCAAATATGTATCCAATTAATTAATTGTATTGTTTCTGTTATGAATATTCATTGAGCCATTAATTAATTCCTTACACAATTACTGGGATGCCTGAGTTTGCTAGCTGGTAAATTGCGCTAGCTTGTTTGCCAGGGAACAAACCTCCCCCTCTCCCTGCAACTCGGGGGGGGGGGCGTGGAAAATGCTGCACCGACTGTTGTAACGGCGGATGCTACGATGGCTGAGGTGCTTGTAACATCTCCGACATCATGGTTGACATTGGCTTTGTAGAAATTACTTTGAAGTGACTGTTTGACGTTTTTCGTTGGAAAACAGCACAGTTTGGCTACAGTCCCGGCATGGGGAATGAAGCGTCTGTCCTAAATAAATATAGACCTATCCAGTAATAACTATCTAGTCTAAGCTGCCACCACTGGCGTGTAACGTTAAAAGCTAACGGGAGTTAAGAATGAAAATGGGCTACATATTATTTTGACTCTAGCAATTAATCTACTAGGGAACGAACTTGTAGTTTAAAACTATTGGTTTTATTATAACAACAAATGAGAAAGAATAAACACTTTACATTTAAGTTCACTAGTTTACATGAAAAGCTTTACGTGAAAGCAATACAAATTTACAACATGGAAATTCAAGTTCAAAAGCAACAACTAGGCTTTAGTTCTTAATCAAATTTTTCGTGTAGAAAAAGAAGTTTTTGGGTTCCAATCCTGAAAAACTCTCTAATTAGAACTGCATCCGCTAAGTTACAAATTAGTCCGTACAGTTATGTTTCCTGAATCCTCAAGAGATCAAACCGTCTGCTGTTTAAATTAAAATGGCATTTAAAATAAACAAGAAAGAAGTTGGTCTTTAGAAAGGGAACCACCCTTACGTTATGGAAGGCAGGGGACCAGAAATGCCGATGGCTTAGGCAACCGTAAATTTCTCAAGACTAGAAGTTGGTTAAGTTAAACTATAAATTTAGAACTGGGGGGTCCTAAAGATAAACTTTTAAGCTAAACTAGTAACATACGAACTACTACCATTTGCCCGGCATGGCAACCTTCAGACCGTGACATCTCCACTCCCGACCGGTGTGACAACCTCTAGCTTGAGATCTGTGAGCTGTGCTAAGGATTGAGAGCTGCTTGGGATTTTTGTTGCTAGTGTGGGGGATCCAGCCTGACCAAGCACGGACGTCGAGGAGAGCTGCGCCCTCCTCATTGGCTGAGGGCCGAGAGTACAATAGAAAGTAGGAGGAGCTGGCGGTTTTGTAAAGGGTTTGGCTGGAGCAGCTTTGAATGAACGAGGCCTGTGTAAAGAAAGTTAAACGGTTTGGCTTGCAATTAATAGAAAGATGCTCAGATCGATTCTATAGTTTAATTGAAGGAAAGCTAGATAGTTTGCATTCGGATGTGGTCGAAGTTGGAGTTTGGAAGGAGATTTTAAACAAAATATATACAACGAAATTCGTGTCCAGTAAAATTGCCGTAAATTAAATTCGTTGGAGCTCATGGTAGGGTTCAAGGGGCAAAAGAATATATGTAAAAGATTAAATGAAACTAGCTCAGTAAAATGTTATAACGCATTAAAATATGTTTAGAATTATTCAGCAGGGAATGAAGATTAAGGTAGACGGACATTTTTCATGGCATTTGCGATCGTCAAATAAAATAAAAAATATCGTACTAGAATGTCTGTATCCAACATGTATGTGAGGTTAAGTACCAATTGGCATCCCCTCCTATTGACACAACTAAGCTAGTGTTGCAAGGCTTTTTGCCTAAAAAGAACAAGGTGAAAATAAATACAATGTACAAAGTTTTGAAAGTTACGGCGACCGGAAGTGTGAGCGCTACGGCTCAGTTTGGACACTTTTTCAAATGGCTGCAGTGAAATAACTAGATGGAAATTTACAGTTCTGTTTTCGCAGAGTTGAAGCTTGTTTGTGTGGCTATTAATTAAGCCGAAGAAACAGTGGTCGATTCGGTTATAACTTCCAGCGAAATGTCCAACAGAAGACGGAGGTCTTTTGGAGGTTGGGGTGGGGGGGTGGGGGACTTGAAGTGTGGAGCTTCAGAAAACTGAGTGTTTTTCCCAGAGGTTTTTGATTTTTGGAGTCAGGGTATCCTCTCCAATCCCCCTGAAACACAGGCCTTCATTATTTTGGGTTCCTGTCGTACGCCTAGTAAATGCCTAGAACAGGAAGGGTTAGTGCACACAAGACAAGCCGTTAACTAGACTGCCAAGCCATGTAGAAAAAAAATAATAGTATGAATAGTATGCTCTGGTAATATTTCCCTAGCCGTTCTGCCTTTCCTCAAGTCTAGTTTTTTGGTTATCCTGAAAAACTGCGAGAAAATCCAACGGATGCATTTCGAAAAACCTAAGCCTGCGATAGGGGTCGGTGCTTCGAATACTATGGGAACGCATAAAATGACCAGCTCTATTTACTGTTAAATAAATACCACTAGAATGGTTTTAGGTTACCAAGCAACTTGTTTTACAGTTTAATAATTTGAAAACTGAAGGGTTTAAGGATGACCCGTAACTTAAACATAAAAATACAACACTGGAAGGTTTTATCGCTTATACCCAGCAATCGTTTAAACAGGGCTATCCTTTTAACAGGGTAACCCAGGGGTAGACAGACATCTTTTTTAAAGAAAGGCATTTCGTGAAAACTTAAAGAGGAGTTAGCCAGGAACCACTAGACTCCCATAGAATGTTCCTAATAAACATTACTAACGTGTCGTTCAGTCCTTATGATTTTTCTTCCACAACAGGAAGACTCTGAAAGTTGTAAGGAAAGAAAACATTGGCACTTAAAATTTAGGTGTGAAGCCCAAAAACGGGAAATAACTGGAAGTTGCTTTTGTTGTGGACGAGCTTCCAACAAACTACTTAACAAAATTTAAAGATAAAGATTTTCAGTTTGCTTTTCACTGAAAATGATGCGTTTAACAATTAAATGTTTAAACAAAATAACGGCTCAACGTATCTGTGTTTAAATGAAACTTTCCAAGTTTGTAACGGACTGTATAGTCGTAATCTTGGAGGGTAATGCTCCACCTAATCAATCTGGGGTTTTCCCTAGACATTTGCTTGAACCAGTGTGGCGGATTGTGATCCGATACAATGACAAATTTTGTCCCATAAATGTAAGGACGCAATATGGCAACTGACTAGATCAAATACGCACATTCTTTCTAGTTGCCTTGAAAATTAACATTACCTTTTTTTATAGCGTTCTCCTTCTCAAAATACTGTTCAATCTAGAGAAATTAAATCGGAGATGTCCCTCCGGTTCGCTACCTACTGCACAGGTTTCTACGCAGCCTCCATCATATAAAAGCCGAAGCGGAGCGGTATGCTCACCTTTTCTTCTCTAGTCACCGAGCTGTTCACTTAGTTCCCGCTGCGTTCTTCGTTCTACGTTCCGCATTCCTCGGTAATGCCGTTCCTATGCCGCGAGCTAAAGGAGCGCCGAAGGATGGTTCCTCATCCCGTACTCCTCGTTCTGCATCTCCTCCACAGGCTTTGCCGGTTGCGGACAATGTTGAAATTCTTGAACTGACAACGGAACAGGATTCTTTGCAACAATCGCTTCCACCCCCGAATCCCTTTCTTTCCTAGCCATCCCTTCCAGCACCCTGCGATACTACAGCTACTTCTCCGATTCCCTGTAGCCAGCCTCCGCCGGGACGGGACCTACGTTCCCTTTCCGAGGAACTCTCTCGAATGAAGGAACGGTATGCTTGCCTTCAACTACAACTTAAAGCCCGGTAAGTTGCTGCGAAACTGGCCTCCTCTATAGGACCGCACCTTACTCCTGTGGACTTGTCTTCACATTCCTCCCAATCTTCGGTAACTGGACGTTCCGCCACTCAGCAGACCAACGAGCCACTCACCTCATCCCAGGTGCATACTCTTATGGACTCTTCCCTTCAAACTTTTAAACGGAAAGCACCAGTCTCAGACTATACTTCATCATGGCTTGCTTCCATCCGTAAGCGCCACCGTCCTTCCATTGAGGACGCTGGTCCCTCTGCCATTCCAGATATTCCGCTTCCGCGTCACGTTCCACCACCTCCATTACTGACTCCGCCAATTCCTCCTGCGGACAACGACTTTGTTTCCTATTACTCACATGACCCGTCCCTTTCAGATCAACCTGGCCCTCCGTTCCAGGGAGACCCTGATCCCTCGGAGATCCCACTTCCAGAGTTATTAAAGACGTTCAAAGGGATCATGCCGGACTGCTTCCTATACAAGCCATCCTCTACCTCCGATCCAGTCTCCAAGAACCGAGGCCTTACAACTGGTTTTGGCTTTGGCCTGCGTTACCAACTCCCACACCAACCACCGTTGTTGGGACAGTCAACAACGCTTCTCACAACACTACTCAGAACCGGCGGCGGCCTCCTCGGTAACGGAACGCCTCTTGAATTGGATAAAGATCCGCCTCCACCTCGTCCGGGTCGTGAAAGTTACTTCTTCCGTCGGATCGGAGAAGGAACGGCCAATCCAAGAAACTTTGACACTTACCCTCAGTCGGAGTTTCTCACCGCCGATACCTAGCTGGATTTCGGCTCCGCCCTATATCTTCCTCGACGAGCTGCGGTTCCTGTTTTCGTTCTACGTGACAACGACCGCATCAACGCCTTGGACTTCGTGCTGCATCCCAAGCGGACGTCCTTAGCACTGCAGCCAATGCACTGTGTGAAAGACTCTACACCGATCCCCCCACCTGAGGACACCCGCCAACTAGCATTCCTCATCAATCAAGTCTTTAGGAAGAGTTGCTTTCCCACTTACCATGCCATGAATTGGTTCACGCGCGCATTCTTCAACTCCTCGCTCCTCTTATGAGAAATAGCTCTGAACACTGCACCTAATCTCCACTTGTCACCTTCTCCGGTTCAGCCCATTCACGAATCAGAATCCCTATTCCGCAGATTGATTCCTAAAGTGGCCTCTCACCTCGACATCTCCTGCAAGTCCCGTTACAACAAGAATCGCCAGAATCGCCGACAACGTTTCGTCCCGTCCTCCAAGCCTGTTCAACCTAAGGACGATTGGAAAGCCGCAAAAACACCAGACCCTGCTCCGCCACCGGTGCTACGTTCCACTTAGCCATTTCCACCCCGTTCCCAGGGACGCAGACGTGGTCATAACCTGGGCCGTCCCTCCACTCCCGACAGACGACAACGTTCCTCCTCTCGTTCCCGCAACAGGGGACGCGACAATTACTGACATTCCACCTCCCCCGCAAAAAGTAGGGGACGTCTTTGGTTCCATGTCGAAGCTTGGCGGAAGGTAACCTCTAATCCAATGATTCTTTCAATTATTTTAAATGGCTTTAAGCCAAAGTTTTTACAGAAGCCCCCTGTGCAAGACCCACCCTGGGAACTAGAAGCACCAGCGCCCGTTCCGCTCCGAACAGAAATAACGACCGTCCTTCGAAAGCAAGCAATTCATGTTGTGTTACCCCTGTTCACCCCAGGCTTCTACAGCAGCATCTTTCAATGCAGCAAGAAATCAGGTGGAACACGCCTCATTTTCAACTTGAAACCACTGAATCAGTTCATCCTCAATCCATACTTCCAAATGGAAAGTCTCTTCCATCCAAAATTCATTACAACCCAACGATTGGACAGTGTCACTAGATCTTGCGGACGCATACCTTCACATTCCGCTTCATGCATCTGTCCGCCACTTATTCCGTTTTCTGCTAGACGGAACGGTATTCGAGTTCCTCTGCCTCCCCTTCGGATTGAATGCCGCCCTACGCATCTTCGCCATGGTCCAGTGGCGTAACAAAGTGTCTCTGGGCCCATAGACAAAATTTATGGTCGGGCCCTCCCCAATTATTGCCACCTCCCCCCCCCCAATCTTTGACGTTTTCGATTGTCTTGGTCCAAATGATACACATACTGTACATCGGTTTGGTTTACATTACCCGAACAACCAACAACTTTTCATCCAAGAAAAACTACTTCGTAATGCAAACAAACAATAACGTTTGAAAAAATTTATAAAATAAGCATATCTCTGTGGTATTTTTTAGCCTACTTAACTGACTAATAATTATAAACTTTGTTATTAGCTACATTATTACACTTGTTAAATGGGAACTTAAACTTGCTTATAACATATTGCACTTTAAACATGAAATATACATATCGAGTAAACAAATGACGCTCAAACTCAAAAATGTCAATACTCAGCACTCAGTATTGCGAATTTTCGATAGGCATTGCTCGAAAATAAATATTTTCAGTCCTCCTATCTTCGTCAGGCAGCAAGAAACGTGTGTGTAATGTTCTATTCCAGTGACCCTTTGACTAGAATAAACATTATCGTCTAGGATGGCACAAGGGCAAAAAATTGTATAAAACACTAATCAAGTATAAAATAGGTAGGCTAAATAATATGCAAACATCCAATTATACTGGGCCTTTAATCAACATTCCGCTGTACACAATATTGACCCCACATATGGCCAATTAAATCAGTGACAGATTATTATGATTTGATTGTATGATTACAATGATTGACATGAGTCTAACGAATGGCATTACGGATTAGGTCGAGCGGTAAACCTAATCATTATTATATTGTCTGAGGTAAATTATGGGAAACTCGGGTTAATTTAGTAGCGTACGGCTTGGTATTAGTTAAGCATAAACACAATTAGCTATCGCTAATCAATCAGAATACTTAGCTCATTGATTGAAGCTTGAGTGCGGCCATGGGCCCACGGGTCGGCTGAGCGGCGAAGCCCCGTCGCTAGCTCGGCACGGAAATCTGCCTGGCGTACTTCTGGATTGCGGCATTCGGAATTTGACTGGCGTGAACTAGTTAGCAACTGGTAAGCTGCTGGTGATCGGATGATATCACGCATTCCGAAGGTTCAGCTTAAATACTGTAGCGTTATCGGCCATGATCAATCCATTGTAGTATTGATTTATTATTGAAATGCTAAATATAGTAACATTTGGACAGCTTGGGCCCTTATCATTAATTGGGACCTCTCCACCTGTCAATCATTCTATTGTTGTGTTCGGGTTCATTAATTGTTCCCCGTACGCGGCACTTTGAAGGTAAATGCCGCCATCCCATGTGGGAGGGACTTATTGTTACTCCACGAAGTGATCGATCATGAGCGACGATCTTATCGTAATTAAATCTACTTCTAGAAAGTCATTTAGCTTCTACGAAACTGTCGTAAATAATGTCAGCTGGTAATGCCACCCTTTAAACTCTAACAATAGGTATAATTACACTTGTTCAGTCTCAAATGATCTTGTCGCCTCTCGGTCGTCTTTGAAGAAGGACTCCCAATTATAATTGCTATTTGGAGTCGTTTTGATCTATCCGAATAAATACTCGGCTCATGCATTTAATAAATGTATGATATTATGCAATATGCATCCAATTAATTAATTGTATTGTTTCTGTTATGAATATTAATTAAGCCATTATTAATTTCCCTACATAATCCCTGTTCACCCTAAAATCATGGTACCTTTTTAGTGGTTCCTTATTTTAGCTTCCAAACCCAGCTCATTTCGCATTCACCGGCGGCTCAAAGTTAATTGCCGTGTGACTAGGAAAAACGCACCTTTCTTTGAGGTAAAAAAACAACCTTCACAGAAATCAGAGCAATAATTATGTACAGCAAGATTAAATTGCTACATTAATCGAGCAATACTATTCTGGGTGGAATTGGAATAAAATATTGTATGGCTTAAGTGCATGCAAGACTCGAGAGCGCATTCTCCATGTAACTGAACTATATTTTAATAAAATCAACTTTGTTGCTGTTGATCTGAAACAAATGATGTTTCACTTTCTCTGGGCTGGCCACATGGGTTTGTTTATCCTTCTCGCTTTCCACGAGGGAGGCGTGGCACTTTCCCTTATCGTGTTGTGCTCTACCTTCCACCTCGAGTTGGCCACTGGTCCGGCCAAGGTCGTTCAAGGCTGAGTGGGTTTTCTCTACCCTCGGCAATTACGTTGCCAACCATTTGGCCTAGTTTTCTGCTCTAGCTGGGGGAGTGAAAGAAAACACAAGCGTTACTAGCTATGTTTTGGCAACTTTCAACATTTTCCCTTTGAAATCTTGTTATCTTGCCTCTCCACATTTGGAAGAAAAGTCACTTTTTATAGCCAAATGTGACTTCGGTTTGCTCCCGTGGGCAAATAAGTAATTAAAATATGGAATATCCATGGTTCGATTCGAACAATACTATTTGACATTGTCAAATTTAAATATTTCCTGTAGTACCAATAGCAACAAGATTTCGTCGGAATACACAGTTTTCACAACAATAAAATATCATATGCATGCTACATACATGAGTCGCCCAGAACTTGTATGTTTCTGAATATATCACTTGTTCGGTCTCGTATTGGGACTCAAACTGGCGACCAAGTTATCAAAATCGGTTCTATCATGCTTTTTACTTATTCGGTAAAATTTTCATGCTACATAGTAACAAAATAAGCATTTGAACAAGGGAGGGGACAGGATACCTGTTTTATTACCCCGTTAAGTCGTATTCGCTTAACCCCTTAATGTAAGTGTCATTTACTGCTATTCCCAATGAAAATTTTCACGATTGTGTGCTTATTGCGTACTTAATATTTAAATTATTTTCACATGCTCCACGTTTTGGCGGTATTTTTGTTAGTGTCTGCATTTGACTCTCTACGTTTCATTTATTCGAAACAGCATAGTGAGTACTGCAACTCATTCATACATGCGGCTCGATTGATGTGGTGTGTAAAGTGTTTTACGTGTTTACTTGTATTTGTTTCACCCATTTTGACTACTACGAGACAGTTTAGACTAACCCGTGGGGAAAGCCGTCAATCGTAGTTTATTAAGAAACATGTGTATTCATGTTTGTCTGTTTTCCCTTTTGACTACCAAGCGACAGTTCAAACCGACCAATACGGAAAGCCGTCTATCATGGCATTTTAAGAACCTTGTTAATGTATATGTGTGTCAACCCATTTTGACTACATGCTCAGGTCGAACCTAACAGTAAGGTTCCGCCAGCAAACATGAATTTTTAGAAATTATTGCATTGCCTCACAATAAATATGTTATACCGCAGAATTGTGATCAGTACAATCCTCGACCCTGATGTCGTGCGATGCTCTAGTGACTCGTATTCGTTACGAGATTGCTTGTTATAGAGTGGTTTGTCTGTAAGGCAATTACCTTTAAAACGAGCTCTTTTGCCTGGAAAAGAACCGTTTTATGCCATGTGCTACCTACATTGGTCCTCCTGAACGTAAACGACCAATACACAGGCGTAGTTAGAAGACTGGAATTCTAAAATTTCAGAGCCCTATGATTTAAATTTAAATCGAATTGCAGCAATCATACAACATTTTTTTTTCTCCAATTATGCTGCTTTATTATTATTATCATTATTTTTTTTTCCAATTCAGGTTTGCAATAATCTGCCATGACCGGCAGTATCGCATCTAAGCGTTGCGAATAGCAAACTGTTTAACTTAGAAAATGCAAGGCACCCGTGAAATTCCCGGTATCTAAGCGTTGCATGGCATGCTGTTTAACTTAGAATATGCATGACATGCGAAAAAAATTTTCCGGTATCTAAGCGTTGTATTTACAAACTGTTTAACTTAGAAATAGCACGGCATCCGTAACATACGGGTATCTAAGCGTTGCGAACGCAAGCTGTTTAGCATAGAAGTTGCGCGGCATCCGTAAAATTTTTTCGAGAATCTAAGTGTTGCATGGTAAACTGTTTAACTTAGATTAATGCATGCTTCCGTAAAATCAGCGGTAACTAAGCGTTGCATGGCAAACTGTTTAACTTAGCGTATGCCTGCTCACTTTAATTTTGAATATCTTGTTCAGTAGTGAAATTTATCACTTAAACTCGAAATGACCGGATGAGTATGACCTGCCACTCATCTTCCTTGTGAGCATGACCTGCTACTCACAAAGCCTTCAAAATGTGTGACCTGCCATACATAACTTACCTGTGAGCATGACCTGCCACTCACAAAACCCTCAAGAAGTGTGACCTGCCACTCTTGACATCTGTATGAATGTGGCCTGCCATTCATAACTTACATGTGAGCATGACCTGCCACTCACAAAACCTTCAAGAAGTGTGACCTGCCACTCTTGACATCTGTATGAATGTGACCTGCCATTCATAGCTTACATGTGAGCATGACCTGCCACTCACAAAACCTTCAAAAGTGTGTAATCTGTTCCTTAAGGATTTACGTGTGAGGTACTTTGAAACTTAGTGTTACCGTTAAATTGAACTTACGTCTGGCGTTCCAGGTATTACGCGTACCTCACCTTTAAGCAAATTGGATTCACATAGCGAATAATTTTACGTAATTAACGTTAAGTGTGCTTTACCATAGGTATCAACAGTGTGTTTACACGTTATCAATTTTACAATTTGTAAAAGGAATGTTTTCCCAAATTAATGACTTTACCATGGGTAACAGGAATATTTTCCAACGTAACAAGCTGTACCATGGGTAACAGCAATGGTTTTTTTTTCTTTCTTCGTTAATGAGTGTTACCATGGGTAACAAGAATGTTTTCCAAGTTAACTGCGTTTTACAATGAGTAAGAGGAATGTTTTCCAAGTTAACTGCGTTTTACAATAAGTAAGAGGAATGATTTCCAAGTTAACTGCGTTTTACAATGAGTAAGAGGAATGATTTCCAAGTTAACTGCGTTTTACAATAAGTGAGAGGAATGATTTCCATGTTAACTGCGTTTTATAATAAGTAAGAGGAATGATTTCCAAGTTACAAGTTAATATGAGTTTCCCAATTAACTTAAAGATTCCACATTGTTAAGTTTGCATAGGAAGTGTCAACTAAGTTATAAGTGTCGTGGCAAGGAGGGGTGGGGTGTATAATTTACACAGATGTTTTCACCACGAGGTTAGGAATCACTTATCTTTTTATTCATTAGTCCTGGATCATGATGGAATGATCCCTGTTCTATGATTCTGCCTCTTTTCTCCATTTATCTGCCATCCTGACACTTTTCCACAATTCACTGTATGTTGCACAATTTTCTGAAAATACATGAATTTGGACTACATTAGTTATGTTACATTCACTCATATTTCAGGTTATCTGAAAACATATCACAATTATTCACATTTTTGTATATATCTGTGACCTTATACATGAATTAAATGATTTTATTTCATTGAAATAATGTTTCAGAATTTTCTTTATTTTCAAAAGAGTATTTCTGAGTTTCCCCACTATACAGTGAGTTTGCTAAGTTTAGCTTCTTGGGTGGGTAGCAACTGTTGTCATGGTCAAGGGTGAGCCATCTTGACCTACTTCGCCTATCCCTTTCACTTGCAGATGAGTGCAATTGAGCATGGTTACTCTCTCTACTGAGGTAGGGG
>JAHWFP010224948.1:29002-46225 GCA_023313725.1 Lithobius niger | reverse complement strand
GGTATTTTAATCTTAGTAAAATTTGTTTACCGTACAAGTTTATATAGTATGTACAAGTTTAAATGATATAAAACATTAGTTTTGAATGTCCGGTAACCATCCGGTAAATATTGGGAATGTATCTTTACAAAATCCTTGGTTTTGAGCTTTTTAGTCGCAATGAGCACGGCAGCGCGAACTAAGCGCTAAAATGTATTAGGCTCTCTGCGCGTAGTAAAATTAATTTTCCGCTGCGCGTTCGATCTCTAAATGGTGAATTTAAGAGTGGTAGTAACTTATAGTCTTAAATGCATATTTACTGATTTTATTTTAATTTGGACTATTTATTAAGTTCATTTAACTGGGGGGTGGGGGGGGGGTTTGGATCACTCACGAAGTTATACTGTTATACCATTATGTCGGGAAGGAATATGTTCCAGCTGTATTCAAATGCTTGAACATCCTAATCCCGTATACCATTTTACAGTGATTTCCCTCCATATTGTTCTTATGAACGTGAGAGAATTAAGGTAACAGCACGTATCGCTACGTGCGACAGATGTATATTTACAATGAACCAATTTATATGTCAATTTCACATGCAGTCATAATTTTATGAATTGAATTTTAATCTTTCTCGTTCACTTTTCTTTATTTAAAGATGATCCAGATAGTGACAGCAATTAACGCCGTTGCTGTGTCTCGACTGCCCGCTATCAAATAAGCGGCGTGGTCGAGTACGACATCACCCGCCCTGAATTCAGGGGTTTTAATTGTATATATTGTATATATTTTTAATTTCTATTTTTTTTTCATATATGGTGAAGGGAAATATCATGTTTTCATGATCATAGATTTCTGAAAGTTCTTCCAAATTAAATTTTCCTATTAATTTCTTAACTTTCTACATGCAATCTTAAAATATTAATCAAAATCAAATTTCCCTGTTCTTATATTTTTCCATTTCGTCAATTTCATTATGACCAAGTATTAAATTTATACTTCATAAATCTGTGATCGTACATTGTTTAATATGTACTAATTTTTGACTTTTTATTTCAGGAACTGTTTATGTTTTGTATATAGTCAATCTTCAATGTTTTATTATTTTATATCATGGCTTATTGTTTCATTTTATGTTGCAAATTTTTTTTTTCATGTATTTACCAGAATCCTGGAAATGTTTGTTGCTATATATGTTTTTTTTTCTCTAATTTTTTTTTTACTTTGTTTTGCAACATTTTAATTTATTTATATTTTCGTAACCGTGACTTACCGTAAGGATTTACTTTTACGTCCAAATTGTTTTTGGTTACTAATATTTTTTTTTTCGAATACAGTTTTCTTAGTCAAAATTACTAAATTCAATTTTCTTAAATTTCAACCATTTTATAATTTCAATTTTCTTGAATTTTCTCCTTTTGATACAATTTATTTCAAATTTCCTTCTACTGTAACTTATGGTTACAACATGGTTATGTGGTTTTAAGTTTCTTATCTTATGATTTTCCATGTCTTTATGTTTGTAAATTATTTTACGTAAATCAATGTTTCAATTTTCTATGTTTTATTATTTTATTATATTTGTTGCAAAATTTTCGTATAACATGTTTGTAAATAATGTAGTTTTAATTTCCAATTAACCTTACGTAAATTATTTTCTTATGATTTGCTATGTTTGTTTGTAAATATTTTCATTTTCATTTTATGTCACAACAATTTTCATGTTTATACGTGATTACGTATGTTCCGTATTTTGCATTATTTGTCTGTATATATTTTCTTATTTTGAATAATAGTATTATTATCTTTTCTAAAACATGCTACGAGTTTCCGTCTCAAAAGTTATTTTACATTACATCCTGAAACATAATAGACTTAAGCTATTTTCATGTATTTATGCGATGTGAATGTGTTCAGTATCATGAACTGTGGAGAATCGAAACTGCGTAGGTGACTGGTCTAGCAATCATGCTTTAGTTTCGGAAAAAGGAATTTCCATTTTTCCTCACTATGGTCCCTGCATGCAGAGCGCGTGAACGCTCCTTCACGGTGACGCCATGTTTCTTTGTTCTTCGTTGTATACACAAAGAGTTACTCATCCTCAACGTTTGCCTCTTCCAACTGCCGACTCAGCCTGATTTCTGGGGTAGTTTTACTGCTACGGGTATTATAACCATGCGTAGAACCAAGCATTCTTTGTTTATTAAGTTCGTAATCTGCTTTACGGTATTTATTTTGTATATAAGCGGCCGATTTTGGCTCGACGCGTTTGCGTTTCTTGGTTGAGCTTGTTTCTGAACCGCTAGCTGCATCGTCAGGCTCGGAAGGCGTAAACGTTGGTGGTTGAATCTCCGATAAATGGTCTGTCGGATCTTGTAAAAGTTTTGCTATGTATTGTTGTAATTTTATTTCAGCTTCCGTCAAGGTACCGTTAAGCTGCTCTGATAAATCCAAATCGGTAGGTTCATTAAAAGGAACAGGTTGGTTATTCATTCTTAGGAACCATGGTCTTAGATTGTTCACATGTGCGCGAACGACTTTTAATGGATCCAGAAAATGTACAATACGAACGATAACATCCTTTATAAATTCCATTACTCTGAACGGTCCCGTCCATGCTCGTAATAATTTCTGAGAAATTTGTTTAATTGGTAAAAAGTCGCGTAATAATACGTAATCGTCCACCATAGCGGTACGGACGTGCAGTGCGATCATAAAAGTTTTGTTGTCTCTTAACTGCCTTCCAAGTATTTGCTCGAGCAACTTCGAATGCTGCTTGTAGTCTACTCTCTAGACGTACTATAGTGTCATCACTATCATTGCAGATTCGTGGTGGTTCAAAAGCTAATGCACTCGGTAATCTAAATTCTGAACCATGATGTAAATAGTGTGAGCTGATTTGCGTGGTTGAATTAGGACACGCATTTAGCGCTATTGTTACTAATTCTAAATATTTGCACCATTTTTCTGGACAACTAGCAAAAATTTTACGTAAGACTGTTTCTATTGTTTTATTTGCGGCTTCTACCGTCCCTCCTACCCACGATGTGTTAGGAGTGGCATTTATCTGTTTAATATTGAACAAATCTGACAATCTTGCCGCAATAGCGTTGTTGATTTTTACTTCCATTGTTTCCGCGCAGTTGCACGGGTGCTCCAAATCTAGCTATGAGGTGAGAAAACAACTTATTGGCTATCGTTTCTGCTTTCTTATCGGAAATTCCGACTGCAATTACGTAACGACTGAAGTCGTCAATTAACGTCATTATGTAGACGTTCCTGTGAACGCTTCTATTCAAGGGTCCAATGAGATCCAAGCTCCATGAATGACCTGGTTACTGTAGGGGTTGATAGGCTGTTAGTCTAGCCTTTAGTGGCTTGTTTTAGTGGCTTGTTTTAGTTTTAGTGGCTCCGCGATGTCCGGCGTCAGGTGTGGATTGGTAATACTGGATATGCAATAGTTCCGTAGAAATTTTGGTATGCACATCTGTGCTAGATTGTGCATACGGCCTCTATTTGGGTCTGCTAGTCGAATACCGTATAGAATTCCGTCATAGTCGTTATAAAAGATATTTCGCTTGTAAGAAGCGTCGATCAGATCTTCTGATGACTGATTATTCCAAAGAAAATTGGAATAGCTAATTTATTTCTCCTTTATAGACTTAAAGATCAGTCATTTAACTTTAGCTTTAGAAAAATCTGGGTGCTTAAGCGTTGCAGCTTGTATCATAGCTCGCTTAAGTTCCTGAAATGCTCTTTCTTCATTTTCGCCCCACAGAAATTTCCAGTTTTTCTGTGTTAGTTTAGACAAAATCTGTGACATTTCGGCGAATGAAGGAATGTGTCGCCCATAGAAATTTACCATACCTAAAAATGAACGGACTTGTTTAGGTGTCTTAGGCGTAGGATAATGTTGCATAGCCTTTGTTTTATCGCTATCAGGTTGTATCCCGTTTTCGTTTAACACAAAGCCTAGGAATTTAACCTTTTTACGTACAAATTTGCGCTTTTCAACACTGAGTATTAGTCCTGAACGAGCGACTAGTTCTAGTGCTCGATTCGCGTGACTGATGTGTGTTTTAAGATCCATTGGGAGCCGGTTTAAAAAAATAGGTTTTAGAGTTAGCAGAGAAGCACGTCTTAGGTTTAGCAGATTCAGCTAATTTAGTTGATAAAATCCAAACTTAAAGTCTAAGCGTGTAAAATATTTAGCTCCGCCAAGGTGAGCCATGCTTTCTGTCACAGTGGGTATTGGAACACTTACACTTTCAACGACAGAATTCAAGCCGCGTAAATCTATGACTACGCGATAACCAGTTGGCCTTCTCTTTATCATTAGACAAGGAGACAACCATCCTGATTTTCCTTCTTTAATTATTCCTACTCTCTGCATTTTGTCAACATACTTATCCAATAATTCACGTTGGTGAAATGGAACTCGGTACATTTTAGAACTTACTGGTTGTGACTCGCCAGTATCTATAGGAACTTCGTATCCCTCATAACTTCCTAAGTCAAAATCGTTTTTAGAAAATGAATCTTGATGAATTTTAAGCATATCTAGAAATTCTCCCGTTTCCTCCTTGTTTAAATCTGGAAACGTGAATTTATGTTTCAAAATTTCCCATTCCGCATCGAGCTCTGCCTTGGATTTCGGCTTGGGAGCGTCAGTTAGGCTACTAACTGGCACCTCCGATGAGCTTTCACTCGGTTTGCATTGGTTTTGAGAAGTCTCGCTGGGACTTGAGTTTTGAGATACCTCGATGGGACTTGAGGTGGGCAAATTTGAATTTGACGAAACTAAGGTAGCGTCATCCTTGTACTCGATAATAGCAGTCGTGTACGTAACTACGATAGTACGCGCTTTTAGTTCTGCGTCAAATCCGTTAAGATTTATACACATAACTGGAATACTCCCTGTGGGAGTTGTGTTAACAAGACTGTGAGCAAGATGTACAGGAAATTCGCCGTTTTCAGGTTGGAATACTCCTGTCTGTATTTCTGGGTACGGAAAATGTAAATTTCCTGTTATTCTACTCTCACAATTTGATGGAAGTATTTCGTCTCTTAACAAAGTTACAGTAACATCTATTAAATGTTGTTTAGGTGTACAATTCCATGTAGAATTAGGATTATCATCGGTTTCTACATCTGTAGCTACGTTGAGTGATGCTACGTAAATGTGATTGGGTTTATAAAATTCCCTGTTTATTATTTCCTTATTTTGATTATAGGCTACATGAGCTAATGCTGGTGTAGACGACATTTGAAATTTTTTAAATCACCTATAGTTAAGACGTTATCTGGGCAATTTAATGCCAACGAATCTGATTTATTTGACATGAAATCGTATCCTAATAGTACTGAAATGTTACCAAATGATCCATCAGGAACGATAATAAACTCTTGATTTCTAGAAAATTCACACTTTTCTACAGTTGTTACTATTTTCCTATTAGTTTTAATCTGACGATTTCCGACCCCAACCAAGTTGACTGGTGTGGTCATCGGAATTAAATGGCATTTAACTCTAAAATCCTTAAGCATGCGTTGTGCTGCTGTGTTCGTAATTAACGAAAGTGAAGAACTGTATCTAACAAACAGATTTCTGGCCTATTACCAACGTCAAACACTAAGTGTGGACGTAAATATTTAACCTTAGTTTTATTTAAAACTGTGTTCACTTGAACATTATCAGCGTTAGGCGCTGTTTGCTCAGAGTCGAGCGATGTTTCTCCTTGCTGCTCCGACTCGAGGCTAGTATCGACCTCGGACACTAGATGGTGCTGCTTGTACCACCTGTTGCCCGGTTGAGCGGAAATGCTCGTGAGCAAGTTTCCTCGCTCTCCCAACGATGAGTGTTTCGCTGGTGACGCATTTGGGTCGGCAACATTTTTGCTGAAAACAAACGTTCCTACAACTGTTGGAATTCTAATTTTCCAATCTTTCTGCGTTGCTGGTGAAATACCAATAGATGTGCCCGAAGGCATGTTAACTCAGTCTTTATAAAATGAATCATCCGTATGTTTAAACTGAACTGTGCGTTCGTGACCTAATAAAGCAATAACTATCGGCTTTTTAGTATCGACTGGGTTTAATTCGGAATGAAAATTTGTAGAATCTAAACCGTCTTCGAACAGAGTTACTACTACAGAATCACAAGTTAAACCGTATTTATCGTTAACTGTGTTTAAAGCATTAGTAAATTCATTTACGAGATTTTTGTTACTCTCTATGGCCCCTGCTACATATTTTGATGGAATTTTTTGCCAAAATATGATGCTAAACGTGGTAGTGCTAGCGTGCGATCTGGCAAAGCAAGTTTTTGCTGGTGCCATTCGTCGTTTGAATACAAATCTAGCATTAGTTTATTTGCAACTTCTTCTGAAAATAATGAAACGCATTTTACGTTTAAAGGAAAGAGTATTATTTACCTCATTAGTTTGATTTAACAGGAGTTTGAGCTTGAACTGAGCTAACGTGTGGATGTTGGTCGTCATTATTGCTCTGTTCTGACTGATTTAAGTTTAGTTCCGAATCCCTGTTCACATTCAGACTACTAACTCGTTTTTTGAATTGCAACTATTTTGACATGAGTCATTACCCTCATTTACGTCTGTAGCGTGTTGTGGAACACGGTTTTGGCCGTTGTGATTTTGCCGTTGCTGATTTTGGTTTTGATTTTGATTTCTATTTTAACTTTGGTTCTTACCGTAATTAGTATTACTGGAATTTTGATTTTGTTGTCCGTTATTGTAACCATTGTTACTATTATTGCCAGTGTTAGTTTGGAATGAGTAAGGGTTATTTTTCTTATTGAACTGAATAAAATCCCTATTGTCAAAACCAGAAAAATAATTTCAGCTGTTTCCAGGATTATTTCCCCTGTATTGACTATTTCTATGGCCGTCCTCGCCCGTAGTTATTATTGGAAGAACCATTTTCCGAATTATGCTTCTTATTACGTTGTCTGCAACGTTGTAAATTATCATCCTTAGTGCGACAATGTTTTTTGAAATGTCCACGGCCTAAACAATGGTGACAGACCTTGATTACTCCTTTTACCTGCGTAGCCTGCTAAAACGGCACGCTTGTAAATTGCTGCATTATACATATTTCTAAATGAAGTATGCATTTGAAAAGTAATATGTACTTCGATTTCGGGTGGCATAGCATGAAGAAAAACTGAACGCATTCCTTCATCTTTTGCTATTTGTTTATATTGGCGTTCTGCCTCGGTATCCGTTGGCTTAACTCTCCAAAGTTGTGAAGCCATTTTCTCTAGCCTAGCAGAAAAATCTTCGATTGTTTCCCCTTCCTTTAATTCAGCTGTATGAAACAAATATGGGGTTATGGTTTCACCTCCGCAACCAAATCTATCGACTAAAATTTCCTTGAAATTTGCCCAACTTTGAGAGCTAGCAATATGCAGATTCATGGCTAAAAAAATTGCAACTGGACCTGTACATTTACTACATGCAACCGAAACTAATTCTGGATCTTGCAATGAAGGATCTAATGTACGCAAATTTTCGACCATTAGTGCGAAAGTGAAAATATCTAATGAGTCATCCCCTGCAAAAGGTAATATAGCTTTCTTGGCTGAACGTAATTCTTGCCAAAGTCTAGAATTAGTTTGTGAATCTCTAGTTTGATTTGATTCGGTAATAGTTTTCAGCACTTCTAAATGATTATCATTTACTGCCTTAAGATTATCACTATTTGATTGCAAGCATACTGCTAAAGTATGATCTAAAATCTTTTGAAGACGAGATTCATCCATCGAATCACCCTGTCGTCCGCTACTATGGTTAGGGGTTAAATTTAGCGGTGTTTGATTTCCATCTGAAATTTGGGAATTTATTACTACGTTTGGAGTAATGGGAACATGGGAATGATTCGGCATTTGCAAATTTATTGGCACTTGAATATTAAGCGGTGTTAGAGCGCTTGTTTGCATTTGCAAAGTAGGCCTAGTTGGTGTTAAGTTTGGCGTTACCCGATTGTGCTGTGGCGTTACTAAATTTAACGGCACTGTTTAGGTTAATGGCGTATTTTGATTTAACGGTACATTTTCATTTAGAGGTACATTTTGGCTAAATAACTCATTTTGGTTAGCGTGCACCTGATTATTGGGAGGCACTTGATTATGTACTGGTACTTGAGTATTAAGTGGTACTCGGTAATTTAAAGGTGTCTGAGTTGCACGTTTATTACGTGGAGACGTAGATCTTGTTCGATCTTTAGCGTTAGCCTTATTTTGAGCTGAGCGATTAGCTGAGCAAGATTGAACTTGTTTGGGAGGAAGCAAATTTACTGCATCATCGATCTTGTCGGTGGTATCAGAATACTCTGATTCTGTATCCGATTCATTTTGAGTAGTATTAGTATTGTCTAAATTAGTAGTACTAACTGAAGTGTCTGTAAATTCCACAAAATCTTGGCGATTCACTGGCCTTCTAATTTGTCTGCCTCTCGAAGAGACTTGAACTGTGCCCCTAGCATAATTACTTCTAGTTCTAGGCATTATTTAACTAGATTTTACTAGATTTAACTAGATTTTAACTAGATTTTAAGCAAATATTTAAGCTTAGGATGGATTTAAACTTAATTTGTAGCACAAGTCTTAAGTTTTAAGCACTTTGAAAATTTTTTTTACAATTTTCAACAAATTCGCACCAAAATGATGAATTTTTCCTTTAAAATGGAAAATAAGGAAATTTTCCCCAAATTTTAACACCTGAAGTCGGCAATAATTTGACGGTGGTTATTTTAAGACCAACCACGACCAATTTCACACAAAATTTGCATTGTAGTGACTAATAAACCAAATGCATTGAACTAAATTTAGGCCTATAAGTTTAACCTTAATTTAACCAAAATTTCCTCTTATTGTGAAAAATTCCAAGCAAATACACTTTAAATGCACGTAAGATAATACACTTGAACATATTTCATAGCATTGAACATGTCAATCGACCATTTTCATAAACATTTGCAAGATACAAGCAAAATCAACAATGTTATTTTTCAACATGTAATTATTTTAAGAATTAGTACTTTCCGATATAAATATTGGTATCGGTAATCGGTCTTGGTAACTAACGTTACACAACCAATACTTCTTACCAATATAACATTAACTTATTAACAGCAACAGTCTTACAACGTCCATTTATTATTATCAGAATAACATTAGCTTTAGCTTAGCAGACGACATTCAGTGCACTTGGCCTCTGCCTCATGCACCTGTAATAGCTACCACATGTGGCCCTATCCAGATACTCAGTAGACATCAGTGGTCCGGCTCCAGAGCCAATCAGCTCTCCCTGTTACCGCAGCATCCAATTGCGCATCTTCAGCAATACAAAAGACCAGGATACGGGTCCCCTTTATAAACGACCTCCCTGGCCTTTTTCACTCTCTCTCCCGACGATTTTGGACCTAAAAAGCCACCCGTCTCTGAGCCGACCACCCCAGGATTCCCAGCCGGAATTATTCGAGTTAAGTAATTTTTACGATCGGACTTAGCCGAATTTTGAAGGAGCTTCCCTCCTTTAGAGCCTAAGTCCGGTTCAGAGTTAAGAAAGGGCGCATCTCTTAAAGAGCTCCCTTTCTCTTATTTCCCCTTGGTCCGATTATTTTAGGAGTGCTTTAATTTAATATTACGAAGTTTAACTGATTTAAAGGGAGGGATAACCCTAAACATAATTAACTGAATAAATAGCTTTCGGATCATAGAACTTGTGTGGACTCCCTTACTTTGCTCATTTATTGCTTTATGTGCTGTTGTTAGATTATTAGCATTTGTGCCGACGGTACGATTATTATTATCGTACCACTGTGTCTCCGTAAGATCTTACAATAGAAGATATTACGAGAGATTTACAATGGTGTCGAAGTGATAATTCAAACAATACCCACGCCTAATCATTAAGAAAACGGCAGCACGTTACAGTTATTGTTGAGCAAAGGAGCGATTTTTCAGATTAAATAAGAAAAAAAAAAGTAGAGCAAGTAGGCTACCCTAAATAAAAAATAAAAAAATCCCCAGTTAAAACTAGATTGATTCACTGGTCATAATAACCATGCCTAGTCACAAAAAGCAAAAGCAAAAGCAAAAAGACGATTCCTAAAAATAGGAAGGCTCCAAAGCTTTCGTCTAGCGGTAGAACTATTGTGAAACCCCGTCGTCTGGCCGACGCGCAAGCCGTCATTCCACCCGCCCCAGTCTTGCCCGACCAACACGGTGAAATTCCACCTGTTCCCTCCGTTCTGGAGACCGCCGATGCACCTGCTCTTTCCGCCCAGCAGCCGATTCCGCCTCGGCAGAGCAGACAACGCACTCGCGCGCCAAAAGCACCTGCTAAACAGCGTAGCACGGCAGCTGATAAACAGCCAGCAGCTAAGCATAGCAGGGAAGCCAACGCTTCAAGCAGCCCAATTCACGATCCCCCACCACATTGTTCACGTAGCGAGTCGCCAAATAGGGAAAGAAGAAATTTTAGGTCCCACTCCAGAAGTAGATCACCACAACATCGGGCCTATTCATCAAGAAATTTACGTTACCACGATAACGTTAGGGATAATTACCGTCACCGCTCCCCAACTCAAGAACTTTTAACCCAAGTTTTAGACAGAAAAACATAGACGCTCCCCCACCCCTCGCCGTCACGACGTTAATTTGGCAGCTAACCCAACATTTTCCGACAACAGCCATCTGTCACGTATCATCACAGGCCTACAAGAAGCTAACACCAGCCATGTAGACGCATTGAGGGAGATTGTCGAGAAGATAGGCACAAATCAACCCAACAATAGCAACAGAAACTTCAACAGAAGTGAAGCACGAATGTGGGAAGACGTCCGAACTTCAAAGAAGGGCCTAATCAAATTTTCGGGTGAAAATAACACGGACATTTTCACCTTTCTGTTGCTAACGGACAATCTCAGGAAAATTAATCCTAACCTCCCTGACAGCGAGCTAATTGCAGCAGCGTCAAATAAATGCGTAGGAAGAGCAGCCCGATTCATAGCTACAAGCCCACTGATCTCTAGGATAACTACATGGAACGAATTCAAGACTGCCCTCATCGAACGTTTCGGCGGAGGAGGCGCCGAATCCACACAAAATAAATTCCAGCGTGCTCGAATGATGGAAGACGAAGACGTCAACGCTTTTGCTGATAGGCTAGAGATAATGGCATCGGAAATTTGGATGACACAGCCAGGCGAAAGTGACATCGTGAAGATTTTAAAAGAACGAGCAAGAGACCAAGGATTAAGATGCACTTTCAAAGCAGCCATGCCAGAGAAGATAGAAACGTATCTAGCCACTATGAATCCGAAGACTTGGGAAGAAATGTTAAACCTAACATTGAAGAGACAAACCGAGATCGCAGACTGGGAAAGTGGCGATACACCACAACCAACACGAAAAAATCCAGCCAAGCAACAAAACAACACAGCAGCAGCAGCTTCCCCTTCCGACAAGACTGTAACCGTAGCATCAGACGAATTAGCCAAAATTATGCAAGAGCTAGAACAAAAAAGAAGGGAAGTAAACAACCTCAAGCTAAGAAAAACCGTAAATGAAGCAAGAGTCGACGCTTTCCAGCCGGAAAAGAAAGAAACACGCTCGTGCTTCAAATGCTACGGCCAAAATCATATAAGCAAAAATTGTAGGACTAAGGACAACCACCTAGAATTAGTACGACAGGCAAACGCACGAAGACTAGAAAAACTAGGAAAACCAATCCCCGGAAGAAGCGGCCAAGGCAGCTACAAACAACAAAGAGAAAACCAAAACCAACAACGCAGCTACAACCAGGGAACTAGGGATGATTCCCAACTCAACCTAAGCACCTACAAACGCCGTAATAACAACAACAACCACGGAGGAAGCAACGCAAACTTCGTTCAACCACGCAATGCAACAACCCAGCAGTCAAAAAACTAGACGTTAGCTCAAAAAGTAACAGGTTTTTTTGAGTTAGCAGGGTACAGCAGCACGAAAAAAATTCCGATCAACGCAACTAGTACCATAAATCCTGAAATTCCATCATCCACCCCCACCCCCACGCCTAGAGAACAAACTAACAAATTATTCAACAGCAAGAAAATCCATTCAACAATCAACGCTGCAGGTTTACTCCTTGATCTTTATTCTAAAGTCGACTGGCATCAACAAAAACTTGCATTAAAAGACAGGACGCTGACACTGCCAAGACTAGCTTCGTATTTCGGTGCTATCCCCGATAAATACGTAGCTCCAGCTTTAAATCTCAACTCGCACCTCACACCAAATTTTTCGGAGCTACTCAGAAAAATTAACAAGACCTTCAAGCTAACATGCGACTCAGTCATGTTAACACTATTCGAAGACGGCATCGACTCTACAAATTTCCACTCGGAACTAAATTTATCAAGATCAAACAACCCCATCGTTTTGGAATTAATCGGAGACGACAGAACAGTCGAATTCCGAAGCACGTCGGACACCAACGAACGTAAATCACATTTAATTCACTCCGGCGAAGCAATCAAGATTTCCGACAATAACCAGCAAGAATGGAAGCTACGCATTCCTTTAATTCCATCCGTAACATCACCAACAATCTGTCTTATTTATTGGGACAGCACATCAAACCCAAAAGTCATTTCAGAAGAAACACGGAAAAAACGAGAAGAAAAAAGGGAAATAGAGAGAAAAATCCGAGCTAGCAAGCAGCCCAACGCCATTTCAACTCCATCTAGCGGCGGCGATTGATACTACTGGCCTACTTCTAGAACTAGATCCAAGGGACGAAGCAAGCGACAAAGAAGAGCTAACTCACGCTCGCGTCGACTGTATAGGCTACAACTCAAAATCTGCTTACCCAAGACCCCACTTAATTTTTAATTTCGGCAATTTAAGTAAAGTAGCACTTTTAGACAGCGGAGCTGGTGTTTCGTTCATCGAATTGTCTACTGCACGAGAATTGTTGAAAAACCCACAAATTAAATGTCACGAAGTCAAAACAGTAGCTCCTGTAAATTTAATAGGTGTCGGTGGAAAAAAGATAACAGCAGAAAAAATAGTGATCGCTGAAATAAGCAAATGCTGATTTTCCACAAACCAGCAGTTCAGAGTCGTTCCCGATGGCAGTTTTGGAAAAATCCACATTTTATTGGGTTACGATTTTTTGTCAAAACAACCGGAATTGGTTAAGTTAAATTGTTCTGACCAAATTTTAGAAATAGGGGATCTCAAATTTAATTTGTCTCCATCACCTTTTGATGCTTGGGAAAATTATGGTCAGAACAAGGAGCTAATTAATTTCGAAAATTATAATGTCTCAACTGAGCATATTGCAACGATCAATATTTCTTCAGATGACGAAACAGCAGGAAATCCACGATCTATTTGGAATCCGACACCTCAACAATATTACGTTGAGATACCCGTTTCTTTGTACAAAGATGTTGTTTTACCAAACAACAGCGAAACAAAAATTTGTGGCGTTCTCCACCAAGCCTATCCTGAACAGCAAAGTGGCATATTTTTACCACAATGCAAAGAAATTCCGATCCTTCTTGCCACATGTTTGGTTAATACTAGCCCTACTGGTTTAATTCCGATTATGGCTATTAACACATCCGGGGACGATCAATTTCTAAAGGCAGGCGCTCTTTTAGGGCACTACACAACAGCAGAGATAGAATACAATGACGAAGAGAACAATGACGAGGATCCGGCATCTCAAACAACAAAAGATAATCCCCCTCCCGAAGACTCTACTCAAACAATGGGAAGAGCATGCACAAAAGAGACCACGGACAAAAGATCAGCCACTTCCCTATCTAATCCCGGATCCCAACCCGACTTACTTCCCCCTTCAAGGCCCACTCAGACAAAAGGATGCACAGGGACAATAGCCAACATGGAAGGAGGCCACACCGACTCAACAAAAGCCAGCCTCGAAACCGAATCCGATTTTTCCTTTCCTTCAAGGCCTACTCAGACAAAGGAACGCGCACAGTCCGTTGACATCAACAGCGTAGGGTCAGACCACTCAACGCTACCAGCGGACACAACAACCGAACAAAGAAAATTTTCTGAAGACGAATGGAATAGCTTGAAGTTTAAATTCAATTTACCAGATTTAAACGAAGAAGAACGAATGGAATTTTTGGACATGCTCAAAACACATCAGGACGCCTTCAGCAAAAATGAATTCGATCTTGGAACATACGAAAACTATGAAGTGAACATAGAAACAGGGTCATCAGCCCCAGTAAGGTCGAAAATCTACAGGGTGCCCTTCCATCAACGGGAAATTTTGGACAAATACCTGGAAGAACTAGTCAGCATTGGCGTAATTAAAGAATGCAAATCAGCATGGCTCAGCCCATGCCTTCTCATAAAAAGAAGACCCGAGGGATATAGAGTCGTCGTAGACCTACGTGGCCTGAACGCAGTTACCGAATCCGTATCAGTACCCCTGCCTATCATCAGTGAAGCACTCGCAAATCTCAACGGCGCCAAATACTTCACCAAGCTAGATTTTCGAATGGGATTTTTTCAGCTAAAGCTAGCTGAGTCTGCCATGGAAAAGACAGCATTCCAGAGTGCCAACAAGGTGTATTGTTTTTCCAAACTTCCAATGGGTTTGAAAGTAGCGCCCGCCCACTTCCAATTCTGCGCCCAGCAGATTTTCGCAGAGATTTTAGGCGCCTACTGTACGATCTACCTTGACGACGTGCTCCTCAGCTCCTCAAATTTCCGAACACACCTACTACACGTCAGCAAAGCCCTCTCACTAGTGGAGAAATCGAAAACGAAACTCAGCCCCGAGAAATGCATTTTCGCTGCAAAACAAGTCAAGTTTCTTGGATTTATCGTTAACGAAGACGGAATACAGCCAGATAGAAACAAGATTAAAGCCATGGAACTTTTCCCACAGCCTAAAAACGTCAAGGAAATACGCAGATTCATCGGAATGTGCGGATTTTTTCGCCGACACATCCCTTCCTTCTCAGCTTACGCAATGGGCCTTACCAAGCTCACCAAGAAGAATGCGAAGTTTATATGGGATAAAGAAGCAGACGACGCTTTCAAGGGACTAAAGAAGGCTATGTAAACGCAGCAACTCTTCGCCACCCAGATTTTTCCAAACCTTTTTACGTCGAGGCGGACAGAAGCGACGTAGCCCTCGGCAGCTGCCTCACACAGGTACACGACGGCATCACCTACCCTTTAGCCTATAGTTCAAGAACCTTGACACCTGCCGAGAAAAAGGAAAGTACTACCGTAAAGGAAATTTTAGCAGCGGTACACGCCTGTGAAACTTTTCGTACCTATCTCCTTGGTAAATCCTTTTTTTTTAGCATCGGACCACATGGCACTGTATTTTTTATACAACAGTAGTGGATTATCTCCTAAACTAGAGAGGATACTAACAAGACTAAGGGAATACGACTTCGAAATCCAACATAGGCCTGGCAAGCTTATACCCGTGAGTGATGCTCTATCACGAGTAGAGATACCAGTTTGCGTACTCGACTCACAATTCCCTGACTGGACACGAAGCCACGTCGTAGCAGAGCAAAAAGCAGACGACTATTTTGGAAAAATCTGATCAAGGACAGCGAGCCAGCAGACGTCATAGATGCCAGTAATAAAAGGAACATTTATTACAAGGATTTCGACGGCATGCTATACAGAACATGGCTAAAAGACCCTTCACAAGGAAGATTAGAAGATATAGCCCAAGTTTGCATCCCCGAAGCTCTAGTAAACTTCTGTATTCGCGACTACCACTCCTCCCCCCCCGCAGCTGGCCACCGAGCAGCCAAAAGCACCCTCAAGCTTATTCAACTACACTGTTTTTGGCTCACCATGATCAGGGACATCGATCACTACGTGAAGACATGCCTCATCTGTCAGCAGTATAATCGCCCTAACAAGCCATACAAAGCAACACTCAGAGCCTACAAGCCTCTACAGAGACCAGGAGAGAGTTGGTCTATGGATTTGATAGGAAGATTAAACACCACTCACAAAAATAACGCCTACGTGATGACGCTCGTAGATGATTTCAGTCGCTACGTCATCGCTTTTGGAATCCCCGACAAACGAGCCGAAACTATAGCTAGGAAGCTATACACCAAGCTTTTCGCACGATTCTCACCCCCTAGAGTGCTCCGCTCTGACCTCGGAGGCGAATTTTGCTCTAAAGTTAGTGCAGAATTATGCAACTTATTCAACGTGAAGCAAATAAACTTCACCCCCTACGCTTCTTGGACAGGAGGAGGCGTAGAGATCTGCAACTCGGTACAAACCGTTTTAAGGAAGATAGTAGCAGACGATCCACACTCATGGGATGACAACCTACAAGCAGTCTGCATTGCTTTGAATTCTACCCCCCACAGCTCTACACTGTTGTCACCCCACCTACTTCACTTCGGCGTCAAATTCAGGATCCCCAGCAGCTTGATTTTCGAACCTGCAAGGAAAATTTACAACAGCGACGACACAGTAGTCAGACTGGAAACAAAACTGTTAAAAGCGTTCGAGGTGGTACGTCAACAAAACGTTATCGCAACTCAACGTCACCAGAATTTCTACAACAAGACTGCACGCCCCTACAGATTCATGACAGACGATTATTTATTAATTAAATCCTTCGTGAAGATTGAAGAAATCTCCAGTAAACTGCAGAAGGTTTGGGTTGGACCGTACAGACTAGTAGAATTCATCAACCCAGTCATCGTGAGAGCAGTGCACTACCTGGACCCCTTCAAAACCGTCAGAGTACACGTAAATCACTGTCGGCCTTACTTATGCGATCAAGAAACCCGATTCAGCCTTTTTCCACGCCCGACGACTTGGATTTGGCAAAAATCCAGAATGGAGGATTGAACGAATCCGAACAGGAAATCCGCGATCTGATTTCCAAACTGCATCTCGATCCATCCGACCACGCTGCGGAAATCGATGCTCCTGGCCTACACCCCCTCCTCATCATGCTAACCCTCAGCAAGACACCACTCCAACTAAAGGAGCAGAGAATCGGAAGCGTAAGCTCCGCGAACCTCACACGTCCGCGACGTTACAAAAACGTTTAAGACTTAGAGAGCAAGAATTGGTAGAGAAGCGTAAGTTACGCCCAAACCACGGTTACCTGACCCGAGCCAGCGTTAATACTCCAGAAATTAGGCGTAAGCGTAATTTCGACCAAGCATTAGTGCAGGATCACG
>JAHWFP010224948.1:1722-21466 GCA_023313725.1 Lithobius niger | reverse complement strand
CCGTAAAAAAAAATCCAGGAATTTTTTTTTTTGGTTTTGCATGAGAACTCATCAAAGAACTTCGAAAATTCTAACCCATAGGTTCATCGACCAGCAACTAGGACCACTTAACAATCATTCCACCCCAATAGCAAAATAGGATTCCGAATATGTATTCGAAAACTGAGGTTTACTATATGAGGTCTTTTACTTACGGAAAACTTAAAGTTATAAAATTAAGGGTATTCTTAGCATAACCTAAGACGTTTTTCCTCATATCTTAGTGGGAAGTTTACTCCAGTAAACGCCAGTAAGTAGAATCATATTACGGAATAAGTTAATCAAAGTACTAAATTAAAAGTAAAACTTTAAGGAGATAGATCGTTACCCCAAGAAAGGAGTAGCTGACCTTATTTCAGAAAGGGCGTTGTAATTATTTTAAGAATTAGTACTTTCCGATATAAATATCGGTCTCGGTAACTAACGTTACACAACCAATACTTCTTACCAATATAACATTAACTTATTAACAGCAACAGTCTTACAACGTCCATTTATTATTATCAGAATAACATTAGCTTTAGCTTAGCAGACGACATTCAGTGCACTTGGCCTCTGCCTCATGCACCTGTAATAGCTACCACATGTGGCCCTATCCAGATACTCAGTAGACATCAGTGGTCCGGCTCCAGAGCCAATCAGCTCTCCCTGTTACCGCAGCATCCAATTGCGCATCTTCAGCAATACAAAAGACCAGGATACGGGTCCCCTTTATAAACGACCTCCCTGGCCTTTTTCACTCTCTCTCCCGACGATTTTGGACCTAAAAAGCCACCCGTCTCTGAGCCGACCACCCCAGGATTCCCAGCCGGAATTATTCTGAGTTAAGTAATTTTTACGATCGGACTTAGCCGAATTTTGAAGGAGCTTCCCTCCTTTAGAGCCTAAGTCCGGTTCAGAGTTAAGAAAGGGCGCATCTCTTAAAGAGCTCCCTTTCTCTTATTTCCCCTTGGTCCGATTATTTTAGGAGTGCTTTAATTTAATATTACGAAGTTTAACTGATTTAAAGGGAGGGATAACCCTAAACATAATTAACTGAATAAATAGCTTTCGGATCATAGAACTTGTGTGGACTCCCTTACTTTGCTCATTTATTGCTTTATGTGCTGTTGTTAGATTATTAGCATTTGTGCCGACGGTACGATTATTATTATCGTACCACTGTGTCTCCGTAAGATCTTACAATAGAAGATATTACGAGAGATTTACAAACAAAGCTTAACCAGCGCTATTTTCTTAAATAGGCTACTAAATTTTCCCGTACTTTTGATTGTTAAAATTCTGTTTACGAGCAAACCAACTATTGTTGTTGAATATTGGGGTAAAAAATCAGACCTGAATTTTAACGCTAAATTTCAGCTTTTTAAGGACTGTAAAGTGCGGAAAATGACAATATTTTCTATGAAATACAACTGAATGCGCTTAAATTATTAGTATTATTTTTTTCTTTTCGGGCTAGTTGGGAGAATTGAATCACACTTATGACTCCATTGTAATGTTCTATTCCAGTGACCCTTTGACTAGAATAAACATTATCGTCTAGGATGGCATAAGGGCAAACAATTGTATAAAACACTAATCAAGTATAAAATAGGTAGGCTAAATAATAAGCAAACATCCAATTATACTGGGCCTTTAATCAACACTCCGCTGTACACAATATTGACCCCACATATGGCCAATTAAATCAGTGACAGATTATTATGATTTGATTGTATGATTACAATGATTGACATGAGTCTAACGAATGGCATTACGGATTAGGTCGAGCGGTAATCCTAATCATTATTATATTCTCTGAGGTAAATTATGGGAAACTCGTGTTAATTTAGTAGCGTTCGGATTGGTGCTAGTTAAGCATAAACACAATTAGCTATCGCTAATTAATCAGAATACTTAGCTCATTGATTGAAGCTTGAGTGCGGCCATGGGCCCAAGGGTCGGCTGAGCGGCGAAGCCCCGTCGCTGGCTCGGCACGGAAATCTGCCTGGCGTACTTCTGGATTGCGGCATTCGGAATTTGACTGGCGTGAACTAGTTAGCAACTGGTAAGCTGCTGGTGATCGGATGATATCACGCATTCCGAGGTTCAGTTTAAATACTGTAGCGTTATCGGCCATGATCAATCCATTGTAGTATTGATTTATTATTGAAATGCTAAATATAGTAACATTTGGACAGCTTGGGCCTTTATCATTAATTGGGACCTCTCCGCCTGTCAATCATTCTATTGTTGCGTTCAGGTTCATTAATTGTTCCCCGTACGCGGCACTTTGAAGGTAAATGCCGCCATCCCGTGTGGGAGGGACTTATTGTTATTCCACGAAGTGATCGATCATGAGCGACGATCTTATCGTAATTAAATCTACTTCTAGAAAGTCATTTAGCTTCTACGAAACTGTCGTAAATAATGTCAGCTGGTAATGCCATCTTTTAAACTCTAACAATAGGTATAATTACACTTGTTCAGTCTCAAATGATCTTGCCGCCTCTCGGTCGTCTTTGTAGAAGGACTCCCAATTATAATTGCTATTTGGAGTCGTTTTGATCTATCCGAATAAATACTCGGCTCATGCATTTAATAAATGTATGATATTATGCAATATGCATCCAATTAATTAATTGTATTGTTTCTGGTTTGAATATTAATTAAGCCATTATTAATTTCTCTACATGTGAACTACAGTCTACATAATTGTATGCACTCTTCGATGGATCGAATTCGATCGAGAACGATTCAAACTTGACGCGTCTGTGGCTCTCTGTATTTAGGAGGCCCACGATCATCTCTAAGCTGCGGATGCCATTTAAAGCTAAGTTGTTCTCCAAATCTTCTGCTGACAAGGTATTTAATTGCAGGAAAGGATGGACCATGGAGATTCATGAGGGGTTGCCCTGCCGATAACTCATGTTCGATAGCAATTGACTCTAACCCCCATAAGTGTCTGTCATTTTTGGAATTGGACACTAGGAGGGTTGATGTTTTGTCCCATGCTATCTTGTGAGCAGTGCCCATGTTGTGAGTCGCGATGCTGCTGGTAACCACTCTGTTACGGGTATCCGCCATGTGTTGCTTTACTCTTTCAACTACGCCCTTGCGTGTCTCCCCAATATATACTTTATCGCACTCACCACATGGGACTCGATACACTCCCTCAGGTGTATTGTGGACAGTCCGCAATTCACTTTCCATCTCTTTTTTCTCTAGACACCGGACGTTTTTCACTACTTCCTGTCGATTCGGTTTGTTTAGCAAGGACTTTAAATTCCCATCATTTCTAAAAAAACAATTCAAAACCCTTCTTTTGGAGCACTTTCTGAATGTTCTCACTTACTCCTCTCAAATAGGTGAGCCCTACTCGCTTGTTCTTGTTTTGTTTCTCAGTTCTGGGTTTATCTACGGTGATGTGATCGCGTTTCTCGTCCATCTTTTTAGAATTCACAATCCCAAAAGCCATTTTTTATCAATGTGCTTAACATTCCTGGTGGAAAACCCAAATCGATAAACTTCCCTTTTGATTCAAAAAGATGTCGTTGTGCTATCTCAGTGGAGCTAGAGTGTCGCACTATTCGGCAAAACTCGTTCAAGGCTATGTTGCGCAATTGGCCAGCGGGGTGTCCAGAGTTGTAGGGCACCCCCCGTCCTGTACTAGTAGGTTTCACAAATGGCTCGTACAGGACAGTGCCATCAACTCTTTTGCTGAGCTTTACGTCTAAAAATGAGATGGAGCCATTTTTCTCTTCTTCTCCTGTGAAGGTAATCTCTTGTCGCCATGCGCTAAGTTTCCGAAGCGTTCTCTCCATTTCACCTCTTCTGATTATCGCCAACACATCATCCACAAACCTACGCCACAACTTAAGCTCAGCCTCGGAATCCACAATGAACGCATCCAGGTGTTGAAGCACCATTTCTGCCAAAATGGGCGAACATGAGAAGCCCATAGGGGCTCCCTTAATTTGCCAAAAAACCTTGCCTTTAAACTCCACATAAATATTGGCTAGGAGCACTTTCAACATAGCGCGGTCTCTTTCATATTCACTCTCTTGGATGTTAAACTTTCTCGCTGATTTCTCTAGCATTTCCAGGATGAGGCGATGGCTCAGACTGAGGAAGAGTTTTACTATGTCAAACGACACCATAATCTCGTTCTCGCTCAGTTTCATTTCACTAATGGTCTCGATTAACTCGTCTGAGTGTTTCAGTCTACTTGTGCTTTGGACGTATTTACGCAGACTTCTTGCCAACAACCAGTCCAGACCTTGAGATGGGCCCCCACCTAGGCAGAAGTGATGAGGCGGAGTGGACTATTTTCTTTATGTGTCTTTACCTGAGCAAATATAACAGGCAATCTTTGAGGTAAAGAAGGTCTAAGCTCTTCCAATTCTATCTTCGTTATTACTCCTTCACGCTTCAGTCTTTCAAGGCTAAGCACAAAATCATTCAGAGGTCGAGTACCGACGTTTTGCTCAGTTTCAATGTACAATACTGGGCAAAAAAAACGCTCGTTTTCGTTATACGGAGGGCTTCAACAATGCTCTCAGAAATTATTGTTAAAACGTCGTGATGATAGGCAGGATGGCAACAAAGGAGCGATGATATTTTGTTTAAACAATAAGTGGGGCAAGCAATTGTTGGTCCTATTACGGCGCTTACTGTATGAAATTCGTAAAAAGAGATAGCAACATTACTTACAAAACAAAATTGAGTAAATGCAATATTAATTACAAACTACAACGAATTATGGCTACTATTAATATTTCTTAATACTGCTCCTGTATAACAAAATATTGCATCATGTAGACAATCAAAATATAATTAATACTTCTAAATATGAATAAGCTAGACGAAGAAACACAATGGAGCTATCATTCGTTTATCACTAATATTTACAGCTAGTTTTATTAGTTTCATTATTTCCGTTTCGATGGTCCTGTTGGCTGAGCAGTGGCAGAGCAATTATCATACAGTATGCAGGAGACTGAGCAAGTGCTTTTAGTAGCGAAAAACATGTCACCGACATTACGTTGTGTTCTCGGGCCTAAAGTATACAGGTCATTGCTGGAATTGGCAGCCGATGCGCAGAAAATGGAGTTACTATTGGTAAATTCAGGTACCTCAATCCAAGTTCAAACCAGTAGAGCTTCAGGTCAACCTCAGTTAAAACCGCAATCTCAAACTTTTAGTGGTGTTAGGCCAAAAGAGAACAAAACTGCAAATAAAACGTGCTATAATTGTGGGTTAGTAGGCCACATTTCTCCACAGTGCCCCACTCCTAAAAAGGTTAAAGGGAGTCAAAGGGTAAATGTAGTGAGTAATACAAGTACGTGTAACTCCGCTTCTTCGGGAAACCTGACAAGAGTTCCAAGCAAAGAGGTCGTGGGACTCCAGTCAGAAAACCTACAGTAAATTTAGTCGTTGATAGGGAACCAACCCCCGCTAGGACGGCAACTGTATTTGTTAGAATGGGTACTAAAACTCTTATTGGGATTTGGGATGAAGCGGCCCCATACACCATCGTAGATCCAGAAATGCTCGAATCCTTTACTAAGCTAGGTTGGAGGGTAAATAAATTAAACGATGAATTAGTGTCTTCCAATCTTACCCCTTTACCAGTTCATGGGTGGGTAACAGCCAGGTTAGATTTACCAGGAAAGTCAGTAGTGCATCCGGTAGTTATAGCCAAACATTTGGGACACGAGTGTTTATTGGGTGGTGACTTTAAGGCTCTCTTTGGTGCTATAGTGGATGGTACTACAGAAACATGGCACTGGAAGGATGTTCCAAATGTGCACTACCCGTTTTTCCAGGATGAGAAAAAGCAAAGCTCAGTAACTTTCATTAGGAACTTACCGGTGATTAGTGAAAAGCTAGCTTCTGCCTTGTTACAGGATGACCAAAAATCTCAGTATGGGGAGATGTTTTTAGAATTTCCGTCAGTTTTTGATACAAAACCTGGTCTGACTCATGTCCTGGAACACCATTTGGATACAGGGGATCATCAGCCTGTAGCATCGTCTCCATACTACTTCCCCCGCGAGAAACGTGAAGCTCTCAACATTATTCTGAATGACATGTTGGAGCGTGGTCAAATTGTCCCTCATTCAGGTCCTTGGGCGGCGCCAATCATGTTACGGAAGAAGTCGAGTGGGGAATGGAGAATGGTGATTGACTACCGAAAAATGAACGAGATTTGTAAAAAAGACAAATATCCATTGAGTAGGATAGATGAGCTGTTAGACACATTGGGGCAACCTAAATACATAACAGTTCTCGATCTTAAATCTGGGTATTGGTAGGTGGGGCTAAGTGAGGCTTCCCAGGAAAAGGCCGCATTTATAACCCCCCAGGGCTTGTTCAAACCTACTGTGATGATGATGGGAATGTGTAACAGTACTGCCACATTCTCGAGACTCATTAACCACATCTTCATGGATATGAGGAAGGACGGAGTGACACCATATCTTGATGATATTGTTATAACTTCGACCGACTTTCAAACTCACCTGAAAACGGTTCGGGAAGTACTGTCTAGGCTGCAAAAAGCTAATTTAACCATTAATGTTAAGAAAGTGCAGATATGTCCATCGGAAACCATCGTCTTAGGCCATGTAGTTTCGGACTTTGGAATTCGTCCTGATCTGGCAAAGGTTGATGCAGTACTGAATTATCCCAGGACTAGAACGACCAGGCATGTAAGGCAGTTCTTGGGTCTTACATCATGGTATAGGAGATTCTTAAAGGGGTACAGTCATGTAGCAGAACCATTAAATCCTCTTCTCGATAAAGGAGGTCCTCTAAAATGGTCCGAGGCTTGCGAGGCAGCTTTTCAAAAACTGAAAGAGCTGGTAACAAGTTCTCCGGTAATGGCAGGTCCAGACTTCTCTCTTCCATTCGTGATTCAAACGAATGCAAGTGCCGTAGGCTTAGGCGTGATGCTGTTGCAAGAGAAAAAGGGTAAGCTCGTGACAATAATGTATGCGAGCAGGGCTCTGTCGAAACAGGAACGTTCGTATGCGGCTGTTGAACGTGAATGTTTGGCAATCGTCTGGGCGATCGAGAAAGTGAGGCCTTACGTTGAATGCACAAAGTTCAAAGTGCTGTCCGACCAGAGATCGCTGCAGTGGCTAAAATCGGCAAAAGATCTGACGGGACGGTTAACCAGGTGAGCGATGAGTCTCCAGCATTTTGACTTTTCAGGGGTATATTACCCAGGAAAAGGAAATTTGGTTGCGGATGCATTGTCGCGTATACCGGAAATGACTGAATCGTCAGTGAATGCAATATTGCGAGCCGTAGAATCCCCTTCTCTAGAACAAATAGGTGAAGCACAGTTGCAAGATGCAACGCTTTGCTTGTTGATACAGTGTTTGAGTTCAGGAGAACAGCCTCCTCTAAACAAACTGGGAAGGAAAGTAACCTCCTTGTTGGCAGAAAGTGAACTTAGACATGGAATAGAATACAGGAAGTTTAAAACTACTGATGGTGTTACATCCTATTGTGCCATAGTTCCTAAAGTGTGGAGGAGTAGGGTGATCGCTGCGTTTCATGACTCATTAGCGGGAGGTCATTTGGGAACAGCGAAGACTTTGGCGAAAATCAGAACAGTCTACACTTGGTTGGGCATGAGTCAGGACGTAGGAGGGTATGTACGTGCATGCCATCAACTGCACAAATCTGAAAATGTCCTCCCTCGTGGCTTTATGATGTCGCCAAAGCATCTTCCTCGACCCGGTGATACTCTTGCTATTGATCTCGCTGGCCCTTACCCCAAAAGTAAAAAAAGGAACCCAGTAGGGATAGTTGTAGACTATCTGACAAAATGGCCGGAACTGTTTGCAATAAAGAAGGCCACAGCGCAAGCAGTTGCAGTGTGTCTGGTTAAGGAAGTTTTTCCTAGGGTCCCGCTGACTATCGTTTCTGACCATGGGAAGCAGTTTGTATCCCGCATTTTTAAAACGATGTGCAGCATGTTTGGTATAAGGAGAAAGAACACAAGGCTTTACCATCCACAGCCAAACCTAGCGGGACGGAAAATCAAAACGGTTAGAAGAATGATAACTTCCAATATCGTTGAGGGGCATAAAGAATGGGACGAAAATTTGCCGTATTTGGCCATGGCATTTCGTACCGCCACCTCAGAAAGCACGGGATTCTCACCTTCATTCTTGACGTTTGGCAGGGAAATGCGGCTACCCTGTGATCCTCAAGCTATGATAGCAGAAGAGAACCCATCGTCTAAAGTGAGTGAGTGGGCTGTAATAGTAACTCGCGAAGTGAGGGAAGCAATAAACCAAGCACAGCGCAATATAGAGGCTCAAGCCCAACGTCAGAAACCCTACTATGATAAAAAGCATAGAGTTTCGTTCAAAGTAGGTGATCTGGTCTTAAAAAAGGCTCTCTGGCTTTCCGCTAAGACTATAGGCTTCATGATAAAACTCGCACCATGTTAGCAGGGACCGTACTTGGTAAGTGAAGTGTGTTCTCCGGTGACAATAAAACTGAAAGAGCGTCACCCAGGGAAAGCATTACAGGGTACGTACCACGTCCAAGAGCTTAAACCCTATATAGAGCAATTAAACATAGTTACTGAACCTCCCCAGGATTCGGATAATGATAGTCAATCTAGTGATGATTCAACGGAGGATGTTGCAGTTAATAGAGGATTAAGGCTTAGAGGCCCTAAACAACAGAAGTTGTACGAAGCAATTGCTGACCTCCAAGGGAAAAGAAAGTGAGTGAGGTCACTCACTGGTGGGTGGGGGGAATGTGTAATGTTGAAAATCCAACATTCCTTGCAATTGCCGTTTAATGTGTGTGTAATAAAATGGAATTGGTTCATTATTACTATTTTTTATTATTTATGTTTTGAGTTAGGGATAGAATATAACTAAAATCTGCTTCATAACGTTTTAAGTGTCGGTTTCATTTTGCGTGTGGTCGTTAAGTGGCAGTGCTATAGCGTCAGCTCGAAAATCGCCACGAGGCGGCGCTGTGATCAGCGCTGAAAGACCATGTGCGTGCGTTCCGTGTGTGATAAGAGTGACACTGCCAAAATGACTTCAAGGTTGTGAAACGTCGAAATTTTGGGTCCGTAAGTTTTGTCTCTTCTACCAAAAATGTAGAGCAGCATAATTTCGTCAAGTGCTTGGCAATAATCACTCTCGTATTCCACCCAAAGCCATTCGACGGACACCAAATGTGGTTGGACAACACGTAAGAAATGTCAACATGATGTCAATTCCAAAATGTCAAATTGAATTCCCCGCCTGAACTTCAGCAGCAAGATGGCCTGGTCATTATGTTTCAACAGCTTTCTTCATTCGTTATGGTCACGGCAATGAGGATTAACAGTACAAAAATGAAACTGTTCACTCGTTTCTGCATGAAGTTGTTGCCGCCACTTTTGTCTATTGCCATTCCGTCGCTTCATGAGAACGGGTCCGTTCGTTGCACTGAACTTTGTTGTTTTCAACGCCGTTCGTTCGACGCCGACAGGTAGCGTGAGTAGAAAAAAAAAGTAAACTGTTGTTGATGGTGACTAGTGTTTGTCAGGGCTGATATCGTAGAGACTAGAATTTCGCAATACGTTGACTTTCCAACGCCTAAAAATTACCACCTTTCCGACACGTTATTTAGCAGTGCCTTATTTAAAGAAGCTAGCTATTTATTATTTATTGCTACAATTTTTGTTGGTTGTATGTAGCCTACGTATGGTAATAATGTGTGATATTTAAAAGGCCGAATATTTATTCTGGTAACAGAAGAAGTTAACCTGAGTTAGGATGGAAATTATATTTAATTATGGGAAAAAGAGGAATTCAGCCTATTGAGGATTTATTAATTCGTTTTCGAATGTGCGCCGAATTAACTTTAACAGGTATTTGCCTGCAATTTCTTAAGTGGGAAATTAATAGGTAGTGCCTGTATTTCCACTTACGTTTAAGCTAATTTACATTGCAACAAATTATGCAAATAATGCAATGGTAGCCAGCCTTCTCAGTAAAACGTTCTACCATAGCCTATATTAGTGACTGCTATGAATTTGGTGCTCTTAAGGCAATAATTTATTTATAGAGTAAAGAACCTATTTACACCATTAGGCCTAGAGCCAATGAGAACAGTGTGTGAATTTCAAGCAACTAAGGTGCTTACTGTATCACTTAGGTGGACAAATAATATTACTAACATAGTAGGTTTATTGTTTAATAAAAGTTCATTTTGTTACACAAAGTTGTGAAGCGAGTTCTTGGTGGAGCAAATTTGAACCCGGGACCGTAATTCAATAACAACCGTAACTAGCCTAGGTGCTGGGTATGGGGGTGTTACACCCCATCCCAGCCTGTCAACACTCCAATAATTGACACGACGTTGTGTCTCTTTTTCATCGTCTGTGTCTGAGGTTTATACCTTTCAAAATCTCGCGTCCAGCCCGCTCAATGTTTTGTGTTCCTAGGAGTATTCTTTGACCTCAAAAATTCGACAGTCATGCCATCTCCAGAACGCATCGACAATCACCTACATTCCGCCAACACCTTCCTGCACACGCCTCTCCACACTTTCCGAGATCTCGCCTCCAACATCGGAATCATCGACTCCTTCGTAGACTTCGTGCCTTACGGCAGGTGGATGACACGACCATTACATCATTACCATTCCGCCTACTGGGGCAATCCACAACTAGCACTAACTCTGCCATCCCGACCTCTCGGTCCTTCCTTTCCCACCGATACTTTCAAGTGGTGGACGAACGTCTTCAACCTCACAACCACAGTTCCCCTTCACGAACCTTTCCCACAAGTCCATCTTTTCACGGACGCGTCTCAATCAGTGGGGAGCCCACATCGACAACCTAACCATCTCCGGCGATTGGCCAACTGGAATGACATTCCACGTCAGTCACCTAGAACTATTAGCAGTCCTTCTCGGACTTCAACATTTTCAAGACCATGTGGCGGGACAAACAGTACAAGTCCACATAGGCAACACCACTGCTGTTGCTTATCTCCGGAAGGGAGGCAGAACGCACTCCCTGTCCCTCCATCAAGTCACCTCTCAGATTTTTCAACTGTGTATTCAACTTTGTGTCTGCCTTCTACCACTCCACATTCCGGGGTCGCTGAACTTGATTGCCGATTCCCTCTCTAGTCGGGAACTGCCCACCAGCGAATGGACGCTACTTTCAACATTTGGTCCATTCTGTTCTACCTTTGGGATCACCCAATGGTCGACCACTTTGCCATGAGGTACAATGCCAGACTTCCCCTATTCGTCAGCCCCTTCCCGGATCCTCGTGCTTGGGCAATGGACGCATTAACCTTGAATTGGGATCACCTCTACGCATATGCCTTCCCCCCCCCCCCTCGTCTCCTCCCTCTTGTCCTACGCAAAATTGCCAGCTCACACGGATGATTCCTCTTAACAGCACCGACTTGGCCTGTAGCAGCCTGGTTTCCACTACTGCTCAGCCTCCTCATCGACTCTCCTCGCCGCCTGCCGAGCCGTCCGGACTTCACAGGTGGCTACTATCATCCAGCTCCTCCAAGCATCTGGCATTCTTGAGGACGAGGCCGCTCACATTGCATCACGAGCCGTCCGATCCTCTACCAACAAGATTTAAGACAGTCACTGGAAACGATGGCTTCATTGGTGTATCACGGAGCAGATTGATCCAATCTACCCCCCTATGCAAGACCTTCTCCGGTTCCTCACAACTCTGTTCAAAAGCGGTCTCAGGGGCTCCACAATCTTAGTGTACCCACGACGAATGGTCAAATTGAATCACAAGTAAAAAATTTCAAACAAATTTACAAATGTGAACGTGCATCTGGTGTATCACGCGAAATTGCGTTGCAGCATTATCTACTCACTACTCATTCTACCCCTCACGTAACCACAAATGAACCCCGTTCAAATTAATGTTCGGCAGGCAAATGAGAACTCGACTCGACTTACTGATAGTTGACAGGCGTGCCCGTGTAGAAGAAATCCAACGTCGTCCAGTCCGTCGTTCATTAAAACACGCTGATAATTAGTTCAGAATCAGCGAAGTTGTGTGGGCGAAAGATTATCGTGTCAAATCTTTTCCCTGGATTTCTACGCGCATAACTAATGAGTTGGGAGGCCTGAAATTCAGCAATTTTTACACGTGACAACCTCGTTTGGATTCGTCATCGCGATCAATTGCGATCAGTCGATGAACCAAGTTTTCAGGAGGGGTGGGGCAATGTTGATTTTCCGTCCAATAACCAATCAGATCCCTGGATTCCACCATTGACATCTACTGTACAAGGGAATTAATCTCCGCCCCCTCCGTTGCTTCCGGTATCTCCACGTTTGAGCCTTCCGAACACACGAAACGCGACGTCTGATGTCAGGCTGCCAGAGTCAAGTCCAGCTGCGAGCAGCCAAGTCCGTTGAAGTATCCTGGGAGTGCACGTTCGCATGCGAAGCGAACCAGTATTGCACCGCCAACATTAACTTCATGTTTAACATCGCCAAGCCCAACTTAGCGTAACATTCGTGCCCTTCCGTCAATGAGCCCTCCGCAGCTCGAACAGCAAACTGTCTGCCCAGTAGGGGCTAGGGGATCTTCTCCTAAACTTTCTGGAGAGTCTGCTAGTGAAAGGCAGCCTCTTAGGCGGTCGCAACGAGAAGTGACGCGACCCAAACGTCTAAACCTTTAACACCTGGTTTAATTAAATGTTTGTTGTGACCATTATTATTTGCCATTTTCTGTCCTTTGTCTTCTTCATTTTTTTCAGGTCTGTATTTTCATTTTGTCTCCACCTGAAGAGAAGTCAGTTTTGAAAATAGATCACATTTTGGACAACACCTATTTGAAAACATTACGGCATCACTTCATACTTTTGAGTTATTACGTTGTGTCTAATTGTGTTTCTTTTCTAGGGTTGACTAGTTTAGGTTTTCAAATTCCTTATTTCTAGTTGTTGATTTAAAATTGAAAGTTTATTGTAAACTACTCATAAAGAGTAGGAGAATGTAATTATTTAAATAATATATGGCTTTCAATTTGTAAGGGGGCAGTGTGGTGTTTGATACCCACATTACCTAATATTATGTAAGGTTGCTAAGGAAGTAGACGATTAGTTTCAAGACAAGGCTCAATTCCAATTTACTTCTTACTGTACAGCTAGGGGACTGCACACAATAGCATTACATATTAGGCATCAGCCAGAATTTATCCTTCTGACTGACCCTGTAGGCTCAAGAGGTTCTGACCGTTCAGTCCAAACCCCAAACACCAATTAGTGAGAAGCCGGGATCGAGCTGTTATATAGCTGCCCGAGTCCTAGCCTCGAAACCAAAGGATGACGGCTAAGCCGGCGCGATCCGGTTCTAACTGGAGTCGAACAATAGAACTCTCTCGCACCCGACTGTTGGGCGCTGTGCCAACTCCCGCGTGTATGCGGTGGTTAGCAGCATGCGCACAACAGCTCTGTTAATGGCAAGGCGCACCCAGGGACCGCTTGCTCCGTAGATTAGGTGTTGCCGTCGATGTACGCCGGTTACATCCACCCTCCCCTAAGAGTTAGCTTAGGTGAAGGAACGATGTGCCTTACATAACGCTATGAGTACCCTCCTGTACCGCAAGGTTAGTACCCAAATTTTCGTTTCGAGCGATTTATTCAACATAAACCTTAAAACTATACAGAGTTTCATGATTTCTTAAAAGATTAGCCTATAATGTGGCCCATGCATTAAAACTATTAACATATTTTCGTTTAAAAAAACAATCTTCGTTCCGAAGCACTGACATATTTACATCCACTTCACCACTAACACAAGAGTTCACAACAGTTCCTGAATGTCACATTCAAACCGTTTCTCTCCACCGTGTACGTGTGTGTTTGTGTACTATGCACTGCACCTCCCTAAATTGGCTTCATTCTCCACCAATTTATGACCTTGTGTTTGCAACTGCGAATTATACAATTGTTCGTTATTCATCACACTCAAATGGCTTCTTTCCTGGGCAATGAATTTTTGTCGTAAGACATAAAATTCTAGTTCATGTGAATCCACAATATCACTTTAAGTTTTCCAAAAGTTTTGAATTCGAGTTAGTGCCATTTTCAAATTCTCACTTTTTCACTTTAGTTCTGCATTTACTTGGTTTTCACTAATAGCTTTGAAGTTCTGCTATTATTTTTGTTCAAATTTGCACCAGGTAAGTATAGTAAGTATAGTGATTTTTTTTCTATACTTTTAACTTCTGTAACTTTACTGTACTTGTTTTTGCGTGAATTTCTGCTTTAAAGCATTGAAATTCTATTTTTTTCCATCTCCATTTAACTTAAGTTTTATTCAACTTCACTTAATTTCATTTTATTTCACCAGGGCTTAGTTCGTGTAAGGGCTTCAGAGCGGGGGGGGGGGGGGTGAAAAGTTTTAACTTTATTCCGACTTTTCCGACCCGCTGCTCTCCTGTGTGACGTCCATTAGGTCCTCTGGACCCAGTAGAAAATGCTCATCCTCTTCATCTACCTGTGGATTTGGTGGAATAGGAATGTTCTCCAAGGGTAGCCCAGCTGCAGTATGGTCCTGGATTTTGGCTGTGTCCTGAGTAGAGGGCATCCGGGTAGAAGTTGCTGCTGGTGCTCCCCAAGGATTATCCATTTTTGGTGGCAGATCGTTGGCATACTTGAGCTTCATCCTCTCGATCGACGGATGGTCTGGCTTTCCAAGTTGAAGTTCATACGTTGCTAGTTCTTGGTCCCAATAGGCCTGCGACATAGTGCTTGTTGACTTGGCGAAAAAGCACTTTCTTCCAAACTCGCCTGTCCAGACTTGGGCGGATACGTGTTGTTGGCGAATGATGGTGGTTTGGGTAGCCTTCTCTGCAGTTTTTGGTTTTGCAGGTGGTGGTGGTGGACCTGGTTTCCTATTCTTGGAATGGCGTTGGCGTTTTTTCTTGTTGCCCTCGGTGCTACTACGCTGCTTGGGCCTACATCCCTGGGCTTGGGTCGACGGTCCCGGAGCTGGTGACGATCGATTGCCTTCTCCTGGAGGTTTGACCTGCTGCTGCCTAGCACCCTCTGACACCTGACTGGTTGGATTTCCTCCACACTTCGTCTCGGCCCTCTTAGCTGACTCTTCCCTCTTTTTCTGCCCATAGCCAGGTGAAACTTCTCTCTTTCCTTCCTTCCCATGCTCTTTCCTTTCGTGTTTCTTCTCCCGTTTGTTTTCTTTCTTCTCCCGTTTGTTTTCTTTCCTCAGCCAACCTTCTTTCGACCGATGGCCACGAAGATGTGCTGGACAGATCAACCTGTTTACGTTTTATATGATTCGAAAAAAACGCGTTTTCGTTGATCTGCGCAGCTCGACCTCAGGGCTTTGATTATGCAAAACATGCTAATTCGCCTGCGAATCGTTCAAAACCCGGAAGTATCGCACAACTGTACCGGCTCTGTTCCTACTCGCCCGTTTTGCACATCGCTCCCGTTAAACTGCTGCTGGCTTGCAGTATTGCTTCACAAGCTAAGGATTGAAGTACCAGGTAAGCATAGAAACGCCTTTAATCTATTGGAGTTTTGATATTTGTGAAATTGTGCGTAAAAAAAAGGTTTTTAGGTGGTATTCAAGGCAGAAACGGGCCGACGCCATTTTCTCCTCCTAACCTCCCCGTGTCTTTTTTTTTTCGTGTGAGTGGGAGATTTAGGCCTACGCCTGCCTCCCCCCCCGCGCCCGAGCGGGGGAATGCGGAGGGGCAGGGGGGGGTTCGGCACAAAAAAACCCCGTCTCCTTTAGACAAAAGTGAGTGGTACAAAATACATTTTGAATCCTGTATTTATGCGTAATTCGTGTCAAACGAGTGTGGAAATGACGCTAAATTCTTGGCGTTTCCATATTCGTTTCCTCTCTTTTCAGTTATTTCTATTGCAGCACCATTTCATGTATGCCAATATTTTGTAACAGAAAAGAGTAAATCTTGTGATTTCTTGGTTTTAGGGCTTAAAACCGACCTAGTATTCCACGTGAAAAAAAAATGCTTAACCTGCGTTATTGGTTACTTTGACCCCCCCCCCCCTGCCAATTTGTTTTCGCAAACTGTAGAAGTGGCGTGGTTTGTCATGTAACGCTGGTTCGTTTTTCGTATTTCTAGGAATAACCTTGTTCTTTTTTGGTTCAGGGACCTTTGGGGGGGTCACATTTGCCGGAAAAAAGAATGGTTTTAATTGAGCTACATTCAAGGGACTGCTTTCAATTCCCGTAGTAATGTCGCGCATCATGTACGTTTTTTCGGATTTTTGTGCCGAAATTATGTATGGTCCTGTGTATTTCAGGGCTAGGGAGGAAGCTATCCATCGCGCCGCATTTGACAGGATGTGTGTACGGCGGACTACATAATCTCCCACTTTTAGAGTTACAGGTTTATGTCGTCTGTCAAAATAGACTTTTTTCTGTGCCCTTGATGTCTTCATAGACTGCTTTGCCAGTTTATGCATCTCAGAAAAACGCTGTACTATCTCCATTTGAACCTCAGTCAAGTCCTTGGTTTTTACGGGTAGCAGTCTCGCCGTTAGTTGAGAGAGCTCATACCCCCATGGACCAGCTGGGTTTCGTCCAATGTTCAGTTCACTGGGAGTAAACTTACTAGATTCGGACACAGAACTTCGCATTGCAAAGGCAAATTCTTGCAAATGAAGATCCCAATCATGGTGAGAGGCAGTGAAACAACGTAACATGTGTTTTATTATCTTGTTATGCCTCTCCGTCAAATTAGCCTTAGGGTTGTACGGGGTTACGTAGTGGGTTTTTATACCCCACAAGGCCCACAGACTACGCCATAAATTTGCTATGAAACAAGGTCCATTGTCTGACAGGATACGATCGAACCAGCCCCACCGGAGCACGACCTCCTTCACACATTCGGCCACTTGTTTAGCTTTAGCCGTCCTGAGAGCAAAAAGTTCAGGCCAGGAACTAAACTCATCCAGGACTACGAGGATCCAACGTCGACCTCTCTTGGTTACTGGTAAAGGGTCAAGAAGATCCACGCACACCCTCTTCCAGGGGGCATTTGGAGGGTCCATAGTGGTCAGGAGTCCAGAAGGTTTTGACGTGTCAGTTTTGCAAGTCTGGCACTTCTCACAGCTGCGTACGAACCCTACTATGACCTTCCTCATGCCAATCCACCCCACCAGCTCCTGCATCCGTTTTAAAGTTTTATAAACTCCAAAATGGCCTCCCAGTGGTGAGTCGTGAACTGCAGCAATCGCGTTATGACGTAGCGACACTGGTAAAAACGCCCTAAAACGTGTGTTACCTTCAACTACATCCCTAACGTTACGTGGAACATAAGTTCTGCACAAGATCCCAATACGCAAGCAGAGCCTACCCGGGGTAAGGATGCTTCCGTCCACAGCTGATGTACATTCAGCTACATTGCTTAACCTAGCAATATGGCGCGATGACCACTTGTCACCAACCTGCGCCGCACGGATTTGTTCCAAGCTTGGAAATCCGTTGGGATTCTCGGTTACTTTTACACGTTCCACCTTACAATCTACCATCAGTATGGGGTTTTTTGCTTCATCCTCATACATTCTAGAGATTGCATCTGCCACCTGGTTTTGAGACCCCTTCTTGTAACGGATCTCAAAATCCATTCCTTGAAGTTCAAGGATCCATCTCGCTAGTCTCCCTGAAGGCTGTTTCAAGCACTTTAAGAACGACAATGCACTGTGGTCTGTCTCAATCAGAAATGGGGCATTTTCAATGTAAGGCAAACATTACGCTTCCCATTTCTAATTCAGACACGCAATGTTTCTTTTCAGCATCCGACAGTTTTCTTCCTGCGAACGCCACTGGTACCAGTACACGTCCTTCGACATGTTGGGACAAAACCGCCCCAAAACCTGAAATCGAGGCATCTGACGAGATTTCAAACCTTTTTTCCAGATCTGGTAATCCCAAAACACAACCTGACAAGCTGTCTTTGAGTTGTTGTACCGCATCTGAGTGTGTTTTGTTCCACTCCCAGACTGCACCTCCCTTTAGTAACTTGTAAAGACAAGCTGCCTTGACATGGAAATCTTTGATGAATGCCCTATAGAAGCCCACCATTCCCAGAAATCGTCAGAGCGATTTCAAGTTACTAGGTTCAGGGTAATCCCGGATTACCAATACCTTTTCTGGTAGTGGTGACAACTCATTTGGTCTTATGAGATACCCTAAATACGAGATTTCCTTTGCACAAAAGTGTACTTTTTTCAGATTTACTGTGAGGCCAGCTCTTCCTAGCCTACCCAGTACATCTGCAATGTGGTCTAGATGGCTCTGGTAATCCTGGCAGTAGATTACTAGGTCGTCAACATAGACCATAGCATGGGAATACATAGCATCCCCCAAAGCCATGTCCATAAGGTGTGCAAAGGATGCTGGTCCATTGCAAAGCCCATATGGCATTTTTTTGAACTGCCATGACCCCATGTGGCAACGAAACCAGGTATACTTCTTGCTTTCAGTTTCCATTCCTATCTGCAAGAAGCCTGATTTCATGTTCAGAACTGTAAACCACTTTGCCTTACCAAGCATGGAAAACACCTGGCTAGCATTGCTGGTTGGCTGCGAGTCTTTCACTGTCTTGCCGTTCAAAATTCTGTAGTCAAGACAAAATCTCTTAGCCCCCTCCTCACCTTTTTTAGGGGCAAGGCAAGGTACAGCTCCCCAAGGGGACACAGAGCGTTCTATTACATCTTCCCTGATCCATTCCATCATCTGGGCTTCAATAATAGCTCTTGTCTCCTTATTCACTGGTCTATGAGGTAACCTTACTGGTCTGGTACCAGGTTCCACCTCAATCTTCTGTTGGTAGAGATGAGTGCTGCCTCTTTTTGATGTTAACACATGTTTAAATTTGTGTAAACACTTCCTAAGCTGCTTTCGTTGTGCATTTGAGCAATGAGCTTGTTGGATTTTTTCTTCTAATAAGGCATCATCTTTTGCACGCCTCTCTTGGTCTACCTCCACTTCCAATTGCTTAAGCTGTTCAACTTTTGTTTGATCCGCTTTTGCAAAAGGAATTGTTTCTTGTTCCTCTGGTCCTACACGCCAGCCACCATTTTGGATGTCCGGTATGAGGCCAGTCCGACCCAAGAAATCTCGTCCTAAGATAACGCTGTCTGCTGCGTTTTCTAGAACTAAGAAAGTCTGCTGCGCAGAATAGCCACCAGGGCAACGTACCGTTGCTCTACAATAACCACTACCTTGGATATTACCAGCTGCCAAAATAAAGGTTACACAGCAATCCCTGCGCCACTTTACGCCCTTTGCCTGCAAAGTATGTGCAGTAGCCCCGGAAATGATACTTGAACTGGCACCCGTGTCGATCAGTGCCAAAAAAGGTTCCCCTGCCACTTTAATGTTTATTAAAGGTACAGTCCCTGATTTGGTTTCTTCCTCGACACCTTTAAACAAACGCACATTTGGTGCAAAGACACGTTTTAATGTGCCTTTCCACAGTCCAGCCCTAGCTCTCCAATCAGCGATTTTCCCGGTCGTAACACGGTTTAACCAGGTTAACGACCTTCTTCTGCGTTTTTTGGCTTGTTAGGGCACCTATTGGACCTGTGCCCCTGTTCTTGGCACGTCCAACAACTACCATCAAAGGGTTTTCTTTCCCTTTTAGGTTGTTACTGGCGTATTTTCTTTTGCAACACCCGCTTTCTGTACCTTCGCTGCT
>JAHWFP010224947.1:34421-47949 GCA_023313725.1 Lithobius niger | reverse complement strand
AAACAATGGCGGCCATCTATTAAAGCCACCCCATCCAGGAAGACGTAGCCGCTCACAAAATACTTGCAGGACTCAAGATACACTGTGCACAGAATAGATATTGTGCTTACCAGCGCGACATTTTGTGTTGTGTTATATCACAGTATGACAGACTTTCAACAAGTGAAGAAACACATAAATGGAACTATGGGGCGAATTTTTGGATGGTGATTCTAACAAGAGCCTATATTAGTCCCCGCCTGTATATTGTCTTCAGCTTTTCAGCAAACTATTTTCAGAAATTTCTCCCCGCAAGATCTCTATCTGTGCAGCACCGATGTAAACTTAATGACAATTTAACAGCTATAGCATTTTGCAGATATTTTAAGTTTTACGTTTGTGATGGAATGTTTGTCGTTTTGAAGAATACTAGCTGGTAATCCGTCTAAGTACGGTAACCATTTTAACCAATGAAGGTAACCGTATAATAATGGCATGAACCAAGTCCACATCCGTTAGTAGGTTTCATTATCGTATTGCAGAAGAGCGGCACCATCACACACTCGTCAGCAGCTTCCATTATCGGATTGCAGAAGAGCTACTGTACCATAACTCACTCGTCAGTAGCGTCCATTATCGGATGGCAGAAGAGCTACTAGAGAGCTGTACTATCACTCATTCATTGGTGACTTCTATTGTTGGATTGCATAAGAGCTACTAGAGAACTGTACCATCACTCATTCATTGGTAGCTTCCACTATCGGATTGCAGAAGAGATACTAGAGATCTGTACCATCATTCACTCGTTGGTAGTTTCCATTATCGGATTGCAGAATAGCTATTATAGAACTGTACTCCCTCATTTGTTGGTAGCTTCTATTAGCGGATTGCAGAAGAACTACTTAAGAGCCGTACCGTCACTCACTCGTTGGTAGTTTCCATTATTGGATGGCAGAAGAACTACTAAAAAGAGCCGTACCATCACTCACTCGTTAGTAGGTTCCATCATCTAATTGCAGAAGAGCTACTCGAGACCTGCATCATCACACAAAAACAACAAATCCCACTAAGAGACCGTGAGTTTTTCATTGCAAGAAGAGTTGGAAACAAAATGCAGAACGTTGAGAACAGGGTACACTCAAGTAGAAAAAAGTTATTTGTTTAAAGAAGTATGTCTTGGTGCCAAGGTTGTTGGTTAATCCAGACATGCTAGTGTGGCGCCACCAAGTAGATGATTTTTGTGATTGAGTGAGCAATTCCAGCTTCATTGTGTAGATTGACATGAACCTCGGGAGGAGCAACTAAAGAGGGATGTGCTGATTGAGTGAGCGAAGCGAACGAAAATCACCGTTTTCTAGCCACTGAAACGGTGCTAAAAATGGGATTGAATAAACTTAAGCTTGTGAAGCCTGGACACACAATAAACCAAACAGTGTCAATATGGCTGACGTAACGGCTAGTTGGGCAATTTCAAATGTGAAAATTAATAGACACAAAATTCCTCCAGAAAAAAAGGTAGAGATGGCGATAAGACCGTGTGACCTTTTGAACATTCACAGTCCTATGAAAATTCTGATATCCACTCCAAAACCAAAACTGGTATAAGAGAAGCCGCCAAGTTTTCCAAAAGGAAAAGTTAATACCTTTGAAAGTCGTGGTATTATTCAACCAGGGAAAGGTCACCAAAGTTAATCCTATTATAGCCAAGTTAATCGCACCGAATAATACTTTGGACGTTAAATGAAAACTTGGAAGATTGCTACCGCGCGTAGCAATGTTCTAGTTTTCATTTAACTTTCAAACTATTAGTCGATGCTATTAACTTGACTAACAGGATTAACCTTGGTAGATTTCCCAGGTTAAATAATATCACTATTTTCAAAGGCCTCTCCTTTTTCGAAACTTGGCAGCTTCTCTTATAGGCTACCAGGTTTAGTTTTGGGTGGATGCTAATTAACTGGCTCAAATAGCTGCTTAACAAGGAAATCTAGAGGCAAGAAATAGTACCAAAATGGAAGATATAGAATTCTTTCTAAACATTGCATAAAGTTCTGATGCATCGGAATTTATTTGTCCGTTCTGTATTTGGAGGTGTCTAACAAGGGCTATTTTTGTAATACGCTTGCGTAAATCGCCTTTTCTCCCTTTCAGTATATTTCGTAATTTTTATTTAATTTATCTTTTCCGTTATTTTTAATCTTTAGCTGTATAATTGTGTGTGTAATGTACGTCAGTGCTGAGTAGGACAATTGCTATTCAATGTCCGTTTTTTTTTTATGTATACACAAATCGTGCTTAGTTATATTTTTATCATGCATTAAAGTCATAAGTAGCTTATCTTATACAAGGGCTTCTCTCAACAAACCCTCTACCTGGTGGAGAAATGTATTCGAACCACGGTAAATGCATGGGATTTTTTTTTTTACAAATATTCACAGTAAATTCTTTTATTTAGTTATCATGGAGCACACGACAGTTCCTGTTACTCCAATTCGTGTACTATTCGTCGAAATTGTGCTCGTAATTCTCACAGCTAATTTCGAGGTTCGTTTCAAGTTTTTGTGAGAACCACTCAGTTTCTACTGACGCCATTGATCAAGTGACCAAAACTCTTGCCTAGCCTTACTTTCCACAGTTTTTTCCCTTTCACACAAGCCTCAAATCGAGCGTCACACATAGGAAACAGATTCTTAACATATATGAAAGAAATTTAAAAAAATACTAGAATGCTGTACTGACAAAATTCGAGGTTCGATTCACCTTGTTAAAATTGCACACAGGCTTATGTCGGTAATTAAAAGTCAAGAAAATCTGCTGATTGTCTACTTTCAACGTTGTTTTGTTTTAATTTGGTGACTTACATGGCATAGACAAAGCCACAGCTGTGCTGGCTACACGTATGGAAAAACAAACAAAAATTCAAAACAACTCTTCTGTCAAATTTGAGGTTTCTATTGACCTTTTAAAATGTCTCACAACCATATTTTGAGCTCGTTCGTTTTAATCTGGGCTTTAGGAGGGAAGGAAAGAAAGCTGGCGCACTTGTAACTAACTCCACCTGTCGGAATGTAAAAAATTGTTGGGGTTGGTGGCACTATCACCGATTGAAAGTAGACAGAATCTGGCAACATCTAGCGCTAACCAGTACTATCTAGCGTTTGCTTGCATCGAGCGAAAGAATGCACAACGTCATTTCTTTTTGCGAAATAAACAAGCCTTCTTAATGATTGAGTGAAAATTTGGTACGTCCTCGTGCGCCTGGGAACAAGCTGTGCAGGTTAACAATATCCCTGCCGCTAGATGGCGCAGGAAATTTGTGAACGGTTTTCTGTCGGTATACATAGTGCCACTTAAAAAAAAATAAACTTAGCTAAGTAATCTCAAGCAACTCCGAATACAATTTTTATATGCAACGCTTTTTACCGCAGCTTCATTTCTCAACGCCTTCTGTTTATTAATTGACGTACAGCTAACTAAGTGACGCGTTTATTGTCGCTGTTGTTTCTTGTCGGTTTCTTTCTCTATTGAGGGGCCCAGTTTGGGTTCGTGCCTTCTACAAAAAAAAAAGTAAAATCAAAAGCTCTTTTGAAGTTTCTTCGGAAGTTATTCGGTAACCAAACGAGCAACTGCAGCGACTAGTTAGTCGCAACAGATCATCTGTACACTCCCGCCACTTCCGCAGCTTTCGAATTGTTGAGGCGCACACCTCTATCGCACACCGCAACAGCGATCTCTATTATATAATCGAAAAGCAGTAACCATCACAACTGCCGGTTAAAAATGTTTTAGCTTTTTAGGCCTGACGTGTTAGATTTTAGACGTAATTGTTAGCTTTTAGGCCAAATTTTTACCTGCTGTTTTAATTTCGTAAGTAGCTGCCAGCAGGGAATTGGGTTGGACAGTAGGCTTATTCATTTATGCGACACAGTGTGCTTCCCGGCACACAGTCACACCGGTACGCCACGTGTACAGATCAGTGGTAGCGAGTAAAGTGACGGGAGAGACGTCATAATGTATAGTGTTGTTGATGTAGCCAGCAACCATTCGCTGAGCAACTTGACGATTTTAAGCCTAATTTTCAGTTTTTAGCAGGGACGTGCACACGGGGGGGGGGGGGGGGCGAAGCAGGAAGGGAGTGGCGCAATGCCCCTCTTTGTAAAAATAAAAATGGCCGATATTTGTTGGAGTGGTGGTTAAAAGGGCAAAAAAAATGGGCAAAAAAACAGTTAAAAAGTGCTGCAAAGAGGGGAAGAAAACGGTACAATCTAAGAAAAGGGTGCAAAAAAGGGCAGAAATGGGTAATATCACCCAAAAAGAAAAAGTTCCTCAAAAAGAAAAAAAAAATTAATTTGCCGTGTTTTTTAACTAACTTTTGGTCAGTGAATTTAATCGTGAAAACCGTGTCGTCTCTGTCTCGTACCGCTCTGAAGTTGAAGAAAGCGACGGACAGACGGACGGACAGACAAAGTCGTTGCAAGTTTTCTTAGTCGGTAAGCTGTACAGAAGACTAAAAAGGCACAACACAGTGTGACGTACGTAGCCCTATATAACCACGTATTTTGCATTTCAGCGACTGGCGGCGGCAGCGTGGAGCATACTTTTGCGAAGGGACAATGGAAAAGTCAAATCTGCGACATCGTTTTGCGCGACGAACACCACAACAGTTTGGAAACCTTAAACATGCTATTATTACCTCGCACAGAAGGGAGGTAGCGCCAACAGCTTTGTCGGCAACTATAAAAGAGCATTTTCTCGGTAATGATCGTCTATACAAAAACGAATCATTTGTCGGCTACTAACAACCCAACACCTTCATCGCGAACACTTGATCTTCTACTGGATCGGAAGAGAACTTGATCACGGAAGTTTTTAAGTCAGTGTCTGTTGAAGGTCAAAACTAGTTGGCGTCACTCAAACCCAGAACTGTCTTATACTTAGCAATTCTAAAAAAAAAAGCGTTATTAAAATTAATAACTTTTTGGCGAAGGGAGTCAAGATTCATATCGACCCTGGGCAAAGCATTAGCTGTACAAAGCCAACCGCTGAATTTTCATTCTGTAAATGTCTCTAAATGCGTTAGGGACCGAACAGAAGACTAATTGGGTGTACTGGATTGGTCTGGATAAGAAATGGAAAGATTTCAATGAGGAAAAATGAAAATGACAAGACTATGTTTATTACCAGAATGGAAATGACTTGTAATAATGAACAATTTTTGTGAACCAAGAAACCTGTAATTGAATAAAATGAAAAGTTGAAAGCAAGTTTAAACTAATTCTTTCATTGTAGTGGTGCCCAAATAAGAGTATTGCATGTCAATATTCTGAATCTAATGAAGAATTGGAAACTTTTGAATATGAAATTGAAAAGATTCAAATAAGCTGAGATGTGGTACTGCTGACAGTAATTAGTATTAAATTTGAAGAAAATGTACTTAAAATTTCTAAATCTTTCTGTAATAAGAGAGAAAATACGTTACGGGCGATGGTTTAGCTATGTTTATTTGTTAAAGGAAAATGTGTAACTAATCCTGACTGTATGTATAAAATTGAATGACAATGATGGAGCAGAATTGGACCTAACCTGGGATGATGAAAAGTATAAAATATTATTAATATCTCCACGAATATTAATAGATTTCATTGAAGACCAAGGAAAAAAGTAAAAAAAACTTAATAAAATAGACAATTTAATTATTATGGGAGAAATAAATAGCCTTCAGACATTTGAGATAAAACTCTATAGACATAACCGGGAGTAACAACACAGTCTATGCGTGCGAAAATTATGATAATGCATTAGCAAGTAAAATACAGGATCATGCACTGACCATGTGTTCATAAGAACTTAACTGGATAGCTTGGGAAAGAATATGCAAGAATCATGTGAAAGAAGATACTGCAGGAATTAAACAATACCCATGAGGCCCGCATAGACTTAGAACATGTCCAGTAAAAATGAATGACATTATACTGATTCAAAGGCTATAATTAATTAATATAATTAATATGTTATAAATAATAACATCCAGCCTAGAAAAAAATTATATGACAAAAAACATGGTATTAACTTCCTTTACAGATATAACAAAAAACGAAAATCACTTTGTTATATAACAAATAAAAACAGGAAAACAATTGTATTTTCGAAAGATTATTGATGAGGTAAAGAACAAATTAATGCGGAAACATATCTAGACACAAGCTAATGTATCGCGCCAAGTTAGGCAACAATCATCACAACAAACATCACACCAATTCAATTGTCGAGGTTGTAAACCATTGTAGCGCGGCGCCATAGCGTCAGTGTCTTATATCTTGAAGCATAGTTGGGCACATTTCAGTACTTGGGGAAAAATAATAATGCGGTACAAAAGCTTAAATTGTGTTGAAATCGAGAGCAACGACCCACCTGACAAAAATTAACTCGTGTAGGAATGCCAGCTAAGCTGCTTTCAATGCAAAATCTGACCCTCAATAACGTTGTAAATGTGTTGTGTTGTAACGTTGTGTTGTGTGTGTGCGTTGTGTGTGTGCTAGATAGCTAATTCGCTCATCCCCATGTTAAATCCCATAGGGTGACTATTCATAGATACCGAGATAACGGGGAGGCTTCCAGCTATGAAATTGGACGAATGGGTGCAGTACAATACGAACTGCATACCTTTTATGGTTTGGAGCTTGGGGGCGTAACAGGGATGGCGAGGGAGGGCGCATAAGTAAGAAAATATTGTCATAATCATTGTTAGTATTGTCGGCATCGTCTCTCATTGGACGGTTAAAGTTCGGACAATGAGAACGTGGATACTGACGTACGTGCCTAGACACACACTAGTGCAGCACGATGAAGCTAAACAACGTTGCAAAGAAATTGCATTCACGTCCAATTCACGAAAAATAAACCAACTGTAAAAACAAAACAAAATAAACAAAGCCCAAAACTGGTAAAGAGGTCACCAAGTTGAGAGTGGTTTGGCTCTTCAAAGGAGTGATATCAACACACCAAAACTAACTAAATATTGTAATACAAATTACAACAAAATTAAAACCAAACCAAAAACCCATAAAGAGGTGACTAAGTTGAGAATGGTTCGGCCTATAGGCAAAAGGTAGTAGCAAAATGTTGAAAACCAATTTCTTGTTGACATGGCACTTTATAGTACACATGTGGACAGTAGTGGAGTTGAGCCAATACACAATTAAAAAAAAAAGAATGATATCATATCAAAAACCAAAACTGGTAAAAGAGGCCGCCAAGTTCCGAATGGTTCGGCCCTTCAAAGGAGTGATATCAACACACCAAAACATTCGCCAACTTAATCGCACCGAATAATACTTTGGACGTTAAATGAAAACTTGAACATTGCTAAAGAAAGTGGCAATGTTCTAGTTTTCATTTAACCTTCGAACTATTAAGCGGTGCGATTAACTTGGCGAATGTTTTGGTGTGTTGATATCACTCCTTTGAAGGGCCGAATCATTCGGAACTTGGCGGCCTCTTTTACCAGTTTTGGTTTTTGATATGATAAATGAACCTACTAGTAAGTAAACATAATAATTGATGACCTCATTGTAAAAAAAAAAATCGTTAAAGTTCCTATTACCAACGTGCAAATGACTTTAATAAAGGCTTTGTAAAACAGGCACAAAACCTCAAGGTCAAGTAAAAAACAGATAAGATCGCAAAATTTCAAGTAGGGCCTAAGTGAGAAGAATAAAAAAACGATTTTCACTGAACTGGCTGCAACAGAGGATACCAACAGCGTTTTAAAAACAGTTAAATGAAAGATGGTATGTATACTTTTGAAATATCTTAATATAGCATACTATCAATTTCCTTGTGACCTAATTAATTGTATGATAAATTCTGAAATTTGACCAGATGAAGTTAAACCCCAAATTTTAAGATCGGTAAATGAAAAACATGAGTTGAGAATGATGTAAATAACGGCGATAGCACTGCAAATAGCTTTAAATAAAATTGTGGAGAAGTTTTTTGCCTATATTTTGAGCCCAGTTTTTTTTATTAGACATAAATGATATTGACATTTTCATTGAAAAGGGTAATAGTCAGATTTTTGCGGACCATTTATTTTTAATGTCAGTTTACATAACTTATAATTTCATGATACAACTAAGGACCCCGCGCAAACGGTAGCCAAGCTGGCACGGTCAGGTCGCTGCGGCCAATGAGAATGCAACGCGCACTTGGCCGCGGCGGCCAGGCAGTCGCGGCGGCCACTGGGATCCCGTGCAGGTGACCAAAGGGCGACCATACTTGCTCCGTGTTCATTTTTCATCACGTGATCGAGAATTATCAATGAAAAACAGACGTGGCGCGCGGCACGTCACCGTGCTTTTTGGCTGCGACGACCACTGGCCGCACGATCTGGCCACCCAGGGCGTGGGAGCCCTTAGTGCATAAAAATGACATCTTAATTAGTGAAGAAAAAACTGTCTTTTTGAATGTTCGAGCACCACTCAGGTGTAACTGAAAACGCAAGAGAAAAGTGTTACATTTAAATATAACACTTTCTCCTGCGTTTTCATTTATATGTGGTTCTAAAATATTAATTCTAAAATAATTCACAACATAAAAGAGATGAAAGAAGCTAAACATTTTGACATAACTATTAATCACAACCACAAATAATAGTTCGATTGAAGAAATCACTGAAAACTTGCTTATTTTAACAAAGTCAAGATATCACACTACATATCTTCGCAAATTTCCGACGATCTGCGTCCCTGGAGATGGAAATTCACAGGCGATTGTCTTCTTCAGGCCAGTCAACTTGAACTCAAAACATCGTGCACCAACCGTTCGTCTTGGTGCAAGAAGACGATCGGCTGTGAATTTCCATCTCCAGGGACGCAGATCTTGGAAAATGTGCAAAGATAGTGTGATGTCTTGCCTTTGTGAAAATAAGGGTTTTTTTCAGTGATTTCTTCAACGTAAGATGAATTTTCACAGCAAGCGGTGTGACGTTTTCAAACATAGTTCGAAGAAATATCGATGCTAAATTTGAAAAACAGGAAAACAAGTTATTATACGCATAAATCGAGTCACACTTAAGATATGGCATTGAAAGCTATGGTTTTGCTGCAGCCTATATTCCTGGTAAATAGGATCGTATCTTGTATTCTCACAATTCTGTCTTGCAGACAGTCTGTTTCGTCAGTGGTAAACCGAATTAGGTACGTTGAATTGCTTCAGGTTAGACTTAAGTTAAGAGTTGGTTGTTTTCGACCACTGACGTCGATGGTTCCAACAGCTTCTGGTTTTGTGCGGCGCCATCTAGTGACGACTTTTACAAACGTACTTCCGTAAAAAGAGAGGTGTTACTACTAACATGTAGTTACGGGTCATGGAAATGAGTAATGTAATACCTCTTATGATGTTTTATGCAAGGCTAAACATATTTTATGGATTAAGTCTACGAGGTTGTGACAGTTATTGCCGGAAGAAGATTTTAACGATTTTCTTCCCAGCTGGCCTTTTTTTTTTTTGTGGATCGATACAGAAACTAACCATGCGGTAGATTTCGGTAACTAGAATAACGGCCACGCAAAAGTTCACAGTAATAGTAAGCATATACTTTTAAGGAAAACAATCAGGGCCTGATTAAGGGGAGTGCTTTGGGTACTCAAACACCGATCCACAGGCGAAAAAGGGCCTCAAGGGTGCCTCACGGTTACGAGAAAAATAAAATAAGGTACTTTTAAAATTAAAAAAAAAATCTACTTTTAGTGACAAGTTCATAAAAAATGTTCAATTTTTACAAAAATTATCGTTTTTTCCTTTTTTTTTTGCGGGACTTGGGGACGGGGGGTGGGGAGTGGTTTGAGCGGCCACAATAAAGCTTTTTAGCTTCAGGCCTCTGCGCGGCTTAATATACGGCTATGGAAACAATGAAAAGGAACACGATGAACAATAAGTTGACTAGGACTTATTGTTGACTAGGACGGTCAATAAGTTACAGTGCAAAAATAATTTTCCGAACGTCCCGTTCTGGTGCCACCATTTTAGTACCATAATTTCTTTTTGTTACCAACTGGTACAACATTATAAGCCGTCCGACACGTCGTTAGGCCTGAACTCAAACAAAATTCCAATCAAATTTCGCTGGATTCTTTTCACAAAATCCTAAATTGAGTTAAAATAGAAAAAAAAATTTCCAGACGCCATTTTAGATTTCTATCATTTATTAACCAGAAGCTTACAAAGAATTCCGTTAAGAAAGAGGAGTGTTGGACAGTATGGCAGTCTCAACTTACGACATTTTTTTTACTAACAATGGATTTTAAAAGATCTTCTTTTCTTGTGATGATTGCTCAATTAGCAATTCGTTGGATTATGGATCAAAAAACGTTCGAGTCAACGCAACGATCCAATTTTTATTTCAGTTCATTGAATCAGTTAAATTTCTTTACTCCTCGTATTGTATTTTCAGAAAACTTAAAACGGAAATCGGCTTATCAATCATAGCTGGGTTTATGTTTAGTGTGATAAACGGTTTGTGCATTAGAAGTCGAAAACCGTTCTTTGGACACCATTTTAATGGGCAAAACTTGAATAGTACCTATTTTGATAAATAATAAATTCTGAATGAATATTTTTCGTAAACAGTTTGTATTTAGTCTGATGAACAGTAAGGAAGCGGCAAAGAAAAAAAAAACGGTATTGTGGCCACCATTTTGTTATCAACTTGTATAAAGCCTTACATATGCATCGTTAGGCCTAAGTTCAAAGAAGATTCCAACAAAACTTGGTTGGAGTAGGATGATGCAAACTTAAATTATCGGGTTGAAACGGGCCAAAATTGTATTTTAGAAGCCATTCTGGGCATCCAGTTAGATTTGTATAAGTGGATAAAAAAAATAAAAAAAAAACACGTAAATATAATTTGTTAGGCCTATAAGGTCAAAGAATATTCCTAACTCATTTTGGTCCGCATCAATCTACGCAATCCCAACTTACTAAGTAAAACGGGCCGAAATTATCTTGCCCCTATACTTTGGGCGTCCTCCCTCTACCCAAAATCAATACGTCGTTCAGCATCAACAAATATTATACTAGGGCCACTAAGAGAATGACTTGATGTTATCATCGATTGTTTATGTCGTGACCTCGCTTGCTTGTTTTAGGTGCATGCAAGGTGCACTCTTGGCCATTCATTAGCCGTTACCAAGGATGCTTCCATGGTTTGGCAGCGCTACGTATACGATCGGATCGAGGTCGTCCGTGCATTAGCAATGAATTCAATGGAATGATCGTTTTGAGACGTTGTTACGGCTACGTCAACACATAAAATAATTTTAGCAGTAAAGAAAGATAATTTGTGGTTCCTCTCATAACATAGTGAAGTAAGAAATTTTTTGTTCCACTAGAAGTCTTTTTAAAAACGATATAAAAACAAGGTTCCTTACTGAAAATATAAACGTCGCTCGCGCTTAATGCATCATTCATCCTCCCCTATGGTTGCCAGGCAACAACAAGTAACGCAGGCAAGCCATCCAAATTCAGCTGCCCAAAATCCATACTAACAAAATAATAGTGAAATAATAAATTAAATCCCTTTAATTTTTTTTATTAAATAAAGGCAAAGTAAAATAATACAAATGAAGAATAAGACGAGCTCCACGTGTCTAAAATAAGAATACTACCTAACACGAAAAACTGTTGGACTGCGTACGGCAACTGTTAAAGTGGCACTATCACCGATTAAAATGCGAACGAAAATACCGTGGCGCCATCTAGCGACATTGATATTGTTAACCTTTATAGCTTGCTCGCAGGTGCACGAGGATGAACCAAATTCCCACTCAATAATTAAGGATGTCGTGGCTTGTTTGTTTCGTTAAAAGAAATGCCGTTACGCATTCCTTCACTTGGTGCAAGCAAACGCTAGATGGTACTACACAGCGCTAGATGTAGTCAGAATTCGTCTGCTTTCAATCGGTGATAGTGCCACTTTAAATCGGCCGTAGCCGTCCCGTGATTTCGGCATTGTTCTATTACTTTCGATAACAAACGCCTAGCGAGTCGAAAATAGTTTACAATAAATGTACACGTGTTACCTTGATACGTGTGTAAACCCTAGATAAACGGGGAAAACAAATACATTAACAGTGTTATAGTTGTCAAACTGTCTCGTTGACCTCTTGTTTGTTTACATACGTAGAACAAAGTGGAGCTGCAAATCAACATCTGTTTTGTCCACTCCCGATCATTTCGTGAGATTTCTTGTATCCAGACGTTAACTCTGTGGTGTTGCACGTATCTTCTTTCAATGATTTGTTCTATTGACAAACATTTTGAATCGTAGCACGAAACAAGGAATCGGTGTATCGTTATCCCGCGTTTTCTTTATTACCGCCTCTTACTTTAATTGCTGTATAGCGCCGATTACTACCATAAAAATATGGAAAGCTAGGTTGCGCTTCCCCCCCCCCCCTCCCCACCAATCCTCATGACAATTTGTCAATTTAGTTTGTAATACAGTACATTGTAATCAGCAGCTGGGAAATAACACAAATAAGAGCACAATGGATTTTTATTTTTATTTACCAAGACTTCTAACAAGTCGGCTATCCTTTTTCCAGCAAACCCCAAGCATTCCTTTGCCTCTGCCGAGGGAGTTGTTTATTTGTACGCATGTCTACAATAATACGTCTTATTGGCGTGTCGAAAAAATTAAGCTGCGAAATGGGTGATAGACGCTGCCGTTTTTTCCCCCGGCGTCTCTACATCACTTGCTCGGAAAAGCTATAGGCTTAACGCGCCTTGCATGAGACGTGTAGCAATTTAGCAAAACGTTACAACACTCCAGTAGCAGCCACTGCACACTTTCTGGATTGCGTGTTAGTTCTATACTCTCCAAATTCACTCACCCTGGATTCGAAATACTAGACGACGTTTTAAACATCTCCAGAGTTTTACCGCGCTTCGCTAACGACGTCGAATTCGACGCCATGTCTGGGCTCGATTGAATTCGCCGTTGGCAAGGTGCACCTACCCTACTGGCAAAAACACGCGATATTCAACGAACGCCGAGTCATTCTTTCAGTGGCCGGACTCTAGTAAGAAAATTTCATTCGAATCGGTTCATATGTTAGGCCTAACTATGGAACAAATAGTCAGACAAAACACGTAATACTCACACGTAATAGACAAAACACGCTAACCTCATCCATCACAGATGTCCTTTTAACCCAAAGTCACGCGTTGTTGCCAGGTGACAACTGATTGAATTAAAAAAAAAAACTGAGCCCCTACGCGCACCGAGCTTTGTGAGGGCCCATGACCCCGAGCAAAACGAGCAGAAACAGCCCAGTGGTTAAAGTCTTCGTCTACAAAACCCTCGACAAAACCAAGTGAATGAATAATTTCCCAGGCGCATCGCGAGCAGGGACGGATCAGGTTAAAAACAAAGTTCATTGGGATGGTGAAGGTTAGGTTAAAACAGGACAGTAAAAAGTGACGAATGAGCATGGCTTTACCTACCTGTATCCTTCCGCACCCAGAATAGTTGTTGCTTTGTTCATGA